>DWGR01002963.1:0-12829 GCA_018247715.1 Heliconius burneyi | reverse complement strand
AAACGATTATTTTATTATTTATTTTGTTTGAAAAAATAACTTTTTCATTTTTGGGAATTATTTTTTTTCTGAATTATATTAGGCTTTTATAGAGTAGTTAAAACTGTGGTTTCATTTAAAGTGGTGCATTCAATTCCACCCTGTATATATATAGTTAGTTAACAATACAAATATGTGCCTTCCCCTTAACAGTTATGGATTCGGCAATAATAATAACAGTTTTACAATATTGAAAACCGCAATTTGCTGAGCGAGCTCTGGCCATTAGAGATACTAATAAAATGGATGATCCCAAAACTAATATGTTCTGTTTCATTGACATCGTCTATGTAATTATACTTCATCTACTCCGATATTCATATATCTTGGTCATTATTATTAATAAATTGCTGGTAGTCGCTATCAAGTTTATTGAAATTTTGACATTTCTTAAAATAATAGGGAATTTGGTGAAGATAGAGGGTACTTGGAGAACTAGTGTTAAGACATTGCGATTCCAATAATACATTTCTGTTTTTGCTAAAATCTTTCTCTTCATCAGAGCGAAGAAATAAAACTATCAAATATTCTATTCGGAGAGTGGGGATCGAACCCGTTAGTAGTTGCATTTACAAATGCACCTTTGCACCGCGAGCTAATTTCGAATAGTTTTTAAGATGAAAAATGAAAGATTGAAGATATGAAATTACAAGATGTCAGCTGTGACGGTATATATGCATTTGAAACTCCTACTGTAATAACTGCAATGAAATTTCAATTCCTTTTAATAAAAAAATATATTAAAGAAAAAAAAAACTTCATTTTATTATTAAATAATAAAACAGTTCATATATTTATAATATTGAAATTGTATTATCGTTACAAGTACTTCTTACATTGACTCTCGTAACTGTTAGTCATTTCTGATAAGAAGAAGTTGCCAGCGATGGGGTCTCCCAACGTATTGTTTATTGCGAAGTCCTTCACTGAGAATCGAACTCGCGTCATTACGGACCTGAAAGAAATGAGTAGTTATTGTTATATGTACAATTAATAATATTTGGAGGCCAGTCATGGCGTAGGGGCACAAAGTGTGCTCCAAGGTCGACTGGTTGTGGGTTCGATCCCCACTCGAGAAAAGGAAATATTTATTTAAATTTATATTTTCATTTTCGCTCTGGAATTGAGACAAAGCGCAGCGTTGAGTTTCGTCATTCAACACACAATGCCACCAGAATTCGGCGGAAAGTGGCGAACGGAGTGTCTTTACACGAAGTTCTTCCTTCTGCCTACCTTGCTGTGTGCGGGATAGAGCGTAAAGCGGAATTTGTTTCATTTAATAATATTTTATTATCTTCATGCTGTATCCCCACATAGCAGGGAAGACAGAGAGAACATGGGAGGTCTAGTGGATATAGAATTCTGGAGATATTGCGTGATTTGTGTATGAACTCATCATCCTTTGCCTCGCTACCAGAACATGATATTTCCAGATTCCCTCGCCTTTCTAGCTACAAGTGTGATATAGTGTGAACCTATAACAAAAGTACATTAAAAGAATAGAGACAACATAACTCACTCTATCAAAGGTCGACTGTTGACTTCAATCTTGCCACTTTGCTCATACACCAGCGCGATGTACCGATGAGGGCCAGAGCCTGGGCCAGGAGTGGGCGGTGTATAGGGTGCGAGTGAGAACCCACTGTTAATGTCTGAATTAACCATATTTATGTACATAGCTAGAAGACGATTGCGAAAGGTGGGCGCAGCTCGGGACGGTAGATCGGGATCTGAAAGTTTAAATGGACATTACTATGATTATTTTTTAGCTTCACGCTATATAAACATTTCACGCTGAGAGAGTAGAGAGAGAGAACCTAGGAACCTAATGTTAAGATTCTTCGTCCCATTTAAAATATTTCCGTTTTCCACTTCCCTCTGCGCGTGAACATCGTTGTTTGTGAATGCAATCCGCATACGAGGGAAAAAATACTTTAATTTCAGGGAAATACAAAACGCGACATTGAGTTTTACTTCTCAAAGTCTCAAATTCTACCAGAAAGGTAAGAAACCAGTGTCTTAATACTAGGTGCGTTCTTGCTATCCTTCAAAACGCGGAATACATGTTTGTGTTAAGCAATCAATTACGGTCCACCAAATGTTGCCATTTAATTAATAATGATTAAGTAAAGAATTAACAAAATAGATGGGGCTGATAGATGATTTTATTCAACCTCTTTTGATTTCTATGTATTTTATCCCGCATATAACACGGTCAGCTGAGGGAATCTAGTGCTAAGACTCTCCGTTCTCTTCTCAATGAGAGCTTGCGAGAATGCTTGCTTGCTTCGTGAGAATGGAAGTGAACATTTTCCAATGCCGATTTCTTTGTAATTTTAGAATTTGTGTAATTTATTTATTACAAAAATTTCATTTTAAAGTAATATGAAAATAACTGAAAAATGTCACTGTATTTATATTGAAATAAAATATTCTTACCAATAAATATAAACGTGTAGTATGATCCCGGCTTCACATCAAAGTCAATAACCGGCGGCAGCACTGTTCTTAAGGGGCACACGGTATTACCTAGCTCGGCTGACGCTGTTTCAAATCTAAGCTGTTAAATTTAAGTATTGATATAATTTTACAGGGCGCATGGCAGATAGACTGATGGCAGAGGGAGCCTAGGGTTAAGACACTACGCTCCCCATTTTTGGCAGATATTGCGTGTTAAGTGGCTTAACTCGTTACACATTACGTACGTTCACCTAAGCGAAGATATGAAAATATTAAATATTTAATTTTCTCGAGTAGGAATTGAACTCACAACCTGTCGCGTGCACAGTCGCATGTGTGCGCCTTTCCACCACGACTGGCTTTATTCGATACACAGAAAATACGTTTTCTATTCCACCTCTTCATAGCAAAATATATACTTATGTAAAAAAAACAATTGAAAATTCTAATCAGAAAAATCTCTTCATATAAGTCAATAAAAGAAGCTCCTTCTATGTTTATTGGTTTCAATTGTTGAAAAATTACACAAAACGTATAAACAAAAGGTCTTTCTAAGTAAAAAAACATTCTTTTTTAGTTTACGTTGGTTGCTTAGGTTCAATTTTACTGAAAAATACTTTTCCGAGTGGAAATTACTTTCACCACCACCAACCATGTTTAGTTTCCCAATATCCTCAAATATCTCAAACCCTTTTACGATTATTCAGCATCCGATTGAATTTAAATATCTTAAATGATATTTAATACAAAAAAAATCTTACTTTGAGCAAAGTAGCCGGTGAATTAGAAATGATGCGTGGTACAATTGATTCTTCTTCGAAAGTTTCAGATACAGACAATCTTTGCAAGGCTTTCAAAGTTTGCATCTCTGCAGCGAAAGATACTATTAAAAGTAATGATATTAAGTGAATCTTCATTCTGAAAATTTCTGAAACAATTTAAATCATTCTATTATAATATTCTATTATTACTTACCATTTATTGAGGCCAAATGGGAGCGTTGCCTTTCACTACTTAACAAGCAATCGCCTAAAGAATTTAGCAGAAAGTAAGGAAAGCAAGTATCTTAACACTAGTTTCCCTGGTTTCCTGTGCTTGCGGAATATAGGTCATAGAGGAGCAGTGGACATAGTGAATGATTGTAAAAGTAATAATGATATGTTCCATGTCTCCGCTAGAGTTCAGACAATAAAAGGCGGAAAGTAAATAATGAAATAATCTAGCATTAAGTTCTTGCTATTGTTATAAGAATAATATACTCGTATTTACGCATATTTTTTACTTTTTTAATTAATCTAATTTCATTTCTTTGCTTTAATTGGCAGCTTTTGATTTGATGCTGATACTGGTACCGACCACCAGGAAAGTACCTGCACAGGTGGTACCAGAACATGTGCGTATGTTGCATATAGATCTCCCTTTTTTTAGCTTCACGCCGTGTGAAACTTCTTTCTCTACTTTTACGGAACTTAATAAAGCGAGAGCAGTAAAATGATTATTAAAACGTATCATGGGGTTCTATCTATTGACCCATATCTATCGTCCCATATTGACGCCAGTCTACCATTGTCTTTACACAATATTTTGTGTCAAATTTATAAAGATTGTTTTTCATTTCTCCCACTTTACTTGCTTTGAAATATGGCGTGTTGAGTGAGTTTTTATTCTGTATGTATATATTATTGAGGCGACCGTGGCACAGGGCCACAAGGTCGTGACTGTAAGCGGGACGGCTGTGGATTCGATTCTTACTTGGGAAAATGAAACTTTTTTAATTTTATTTTCTCCCTCAGGTATTCTTCTGGTCTGGTCGCGGAATTCAGTTTCACCAACAGCAACGCCTCGAGATTTTGGTTGAAAGTGAAACGAAAGTGCATTAACGAGAACAGAGTTTCTTAACATTAGGTGACCTATATCTACCCTGCAATATGCGGGATAGAGCGTGAAGCTAACATAAAAAAATATAATATAACTTACATAATACGTTCCTTCGATCGCTTACGTTAAGTAAACTCTTTCTAATAATTCTATATATGTATCTTCACTTAAATATGTACATATATAGCTTATACTTGTTATACAATTATACTAATTATAAAAAACCCAAATTTCTTATCAAATCAAACACATTTTTATGAGTTCTTGATATACAAATTAGTCAAGTTAACGACTCTCATATTAATTCCTAAATACAAATATAGCTGAAGAATTGTTTAATTTAAACAAAAGAGTTACTTAGGGTATCTCGAGAATTAAATAACAAAACCATTATATTGTATTTGAAAGATATATAAAAGAACATGTTCCCACTGACTGAGGGAAGTCACTAAGAAGGGATTTTGAAAAATTTTAACCCTAAAGGCATAAAACAGGGTTTGAAAGTTTGTATGGAGTTTTTTTTTAAATCAGCACCGATTTGTAAAAGATTTGAAATTCAGACTTTCAAAAATACTTAATTGAACACGTGTTTGAACAGTTTTGTAGAATTCATCCCCTATATTGAAAATAATTTAATAAATATATAGTTAAAGCGGGCAAAGCCGCTCAGGTACTCTAGTTACAGATTAAGATGAAACGTAAATAAAAAATAATTCCCTTATCATATCACATCCCGTGTGTAATTAGTTTTTACATAAAACATTATACTTTGAAATTGTCTTTTAGTGTAAACTACATAAAAATCCGTTGCGTAGTTTAAAAAATTGGAGAGTACATCGACGGGATACGAATGTTTTTGTACAAGTCAGTACAAAATACGTGGTTTTGCTTGTTTCTTGTAAAAGTTACAAACAATCTTTGAAATCATTATAAGCTTTATAATTCTTATAAGCTATGATTTCAAATGAATTTTTAGTTCTTTTAGTCCCCTTAATTTTAGCATTAACAAAAAATCTGCTTCACGCTGTATCCCGCACACATCAGAGTAGGCAGAGGGAACCTAATATTACGACTTTCCGTTCCCCACTTTCTGTCGAATTCTGGAGGCATTGCGTGTTGAGTGGCAGAACTCAAGGCCGCTTTGTCTAAAGCTTTAAACTTTTTATTAAAAAAATATTTGAACGAAACCCCTAATTTTACAACTACCCATTTTAAGTTATCAGTCTTAATTATATTTAAATATGTAATAATAATTAAATTCATTATTAAACAGTAAAGAAAATTAAATAAGTATGTAAAATTATAATTATGTGACAAAACAACAAGTATGTTGATATGCAAAACAATGAAAGTATTGTAAGACAAAATAATTGAGATATGTACACAAATGGAGTTAGCTCTACATAATGTGAATTTAAAAGAATCTAATTTATGATAATTTATTTGTTACTCTATATACTCTACTGGAGACTTTTTACACTCTTTGTCACCAATAGGTTCCCAAGCAGTTTGACTGATTGAGATGAAAATGTGCAAGCATATACACATGATCATGTAGATGGTTTTAGGTGATTTTTTTTTAAATATTCATTGGACACTCCTGTAAGCAGGCCACATCCACGTGATCTCCTGTGGGTAACGCTAGGCGCCTGCTATAGATACCGATCAGGTGTTTAATGTAACTATAATCGAGTTTACAAAACAATTGATGCTCGCTTCGTTCAATATGTGAATACTACCGAGATTGGGAGCGCAACAAGTCTACATTGAAGTCTGGTTCGCACCTCTAGTAAATTTTAGTAAGCTAGTTCTTTAAAAAAAATGATTAGTTTTAGTCATGTATTTAATATGTCTATAGTAATATAATAAATCGGAAAAGTTTCTTTGGCTATTTAAACGCTAAGGGTTCTGGATTCACTGGTCCGATATACTTTTGTTGTTTTGTTTGACAGCTACATTTTTCAGGAGGCTATAAAATTGATATAAGCTATAAAATGACGGTGTAGGTCTTAGTTAGCCTAAAATAATGAAACAAATATTAATGAATGTCATCGAATTGCCAAAAGCACGTGCGCTGCAAAAATAGTTAAATAAATGTCAGTGCATTGTATGGCAGAAATATTCAATTTCTTAATTTAAAAAAAAATCCGAGACACTGTACATCTATCTCTTATAAATAAGTCACAATCAGCCATTTTGTGACAAAAACTAATTGTAAATTGCAATTGGATGTAGAAACCTACGAGCGAGTTATTCTATCATTAAGAGATTTTAATGAAGATAAGCTTCGGCTGGTATAATATGTACTTTGGGGATGTACTTTTGGTCCTTGTCACCGATGATATCCTCTCAAGCAGCCACGTAGTGCTTGTACTTTCTCAAAATTATAAAAACAAGTTGTTCATAATTGAATGGGCCGCTAATATTATTATAAGTAATTGAGACCATTGCAAAAGATGTGAGTTAAGTCACCATTCACTACTAGAGAAGATGATTTTCGTTTTCTCGTCAAACTTGGTTCCATTAATGACTACGTTGAACTCTCAAGAGATAACCGCATACTTAAATTTCCACCAATAAATAATGAGTCGTAAAGGCTCATTGCTAGGGGGTTCACAGGTATAAGAAACAGAACTCTTTGTAGGTGTAAATGTCAACTTATTTTATGGAAATGGAGTCCATTTTGCCTTACTTAAGCATTACCCCAAATAAACCTTACTTAAGCATAAACCAAAGATCTACCACTCTAAACTTTTTTAAATTCAGGCGTAAACTTGTAAAGAGATTGACACTAGGTTCACTCTTGCCTACACTGTTATTTGCTTTATACAAGAAATTATTTATAGGGACTTGTGGTTTTCTGTCTTATCCTTTAAGCATTTACCTTTTTCTAATGAAATATTTTTGTGAGCCTAAAAAAATATACTCGTATATTATCAAAAATGTTTTTTTACTTGATAAAATTATTCGGGGACCCGTAACCAAAAATAATTCACATGGGCTTGCTTTGATGTATTGAAACTAAATAAGAATCGTATGTTTTATTTATTATTAAGAATTATTTCTTCAGCAGCAGGGTAAGGAGAGTGAAGCTGGGAACCTAGTGTTATGGCAATTAGTTTCCCACTTTTTTCTGAGTCAAATTGAAAAAAAGTTCAAAAGTAAAAATTTTAACGTAATGCGAATACATTCAAATTCATGACTGCGAGTTAACATAAGTGGTTTAAGAGAGTTAACTTTGTTATCAGAGCATCACATGAAATAATTCATCCCCCCAAGTGGGCATCGAACTCCTAACTAGAAAATACAAACTTTCATAGCGTCGACATATCGCTTTGTTAGAGCGATCTAAGTATATAATATAAGTAAGTATTTAATATTGTTAGCATAAATATTTTTTTAGCTTCGCCTCACGCTTATGGTTCAAGTCCCAATATTTTTTAAAAAAAATATGTTTCAAATATATTGCTTAAAGTAATTTAAATTTAAAATTTACATGGGAATTTTAGACACAAATGGAGTTACTTTTTTAACAATAACGTTTTCATTCTACACCATACTTTATACAAAACAGAAGTTTTTGATCGGTAATTTTTTTTCTTTCAGATCCTTTAGCTATGCGTTGCATACTATTTTACATGGCGGTTTTAATCGTCCCCATGATGGGAGACGAAATAATAAGTGACTGTAAATTTCCAAGTGAGAAATTTATAGTGGACAGCTTTCACGAGTATGCTATCACCCCGCAAATAGTACCGAGCACACCTAATAAATATTATTCAGTAAGTTTTTAATAACTTCACATTATATAAATAGAAGAGGTGCCAAACTCTATGGTCTCTGCATATCTCTTCTGCCTCGTACACTCTCTGTAACCCGCACATACATAGATAAAGAGGTTTTGACGTGACCTGGAGGGTAATCGTCGATGCTATGTTGTCGAATGTCACACAAGGTCTCTCCCGGCTCTCTCATTCTGACTTCATGAATATTTTTGCTATTATTTCCTCAATCATTTACCGACGTGCTCAAACCACCTCCTAGAAACCCTTTATCTTAGTAATCAAAAGACCTAATTTGTTATTAAATGACTAAAGATGATATTAACTTATGTTTGTGAGTTTTAGGTAAAACTGGAACGTAGAAAAGATGCCGTTAATTATGGGAATTCTTTGTTAGGTTTCAATTATCCCAATGAGCCTATTCCATACTTTGAAGCTGATCCTTCATTGTTGTATACAGCCATGTATATTTGTAAGTAGATATTTTATAATATTAATATTAGACTAAGTTCGTAATTTATGTAAGAAAGAGTAGTTATCGTCTGCAAATGTGTTTGCGTGGATTTAAGGAGATAAAATGGAATTATCATTCGGTTATTCCTGTTCTTCAGGAAATTGGAGAAATCCTCTGAATTCTTTTGTTAAATTTCAAAATTTTTACTTCATTTTCAATTTTCTATGTTAAGATTGGGGGTCTTAAAATCAAGTGTTAACTTAGTGTGACTATAGATACAAAAGCCCAAGCCTATTATGGATACCAAAATAAAAAAAAAACAACAAAAACCTATTTATTATCCATACTTAATACACACCATTCTTTCTTATTTTTTTCTTAATTTTATTTTACAGCAACCTACATGTATTACGTAGAACATGGATCCGCAAAGTATTCTTACCTATTCAGGCTAGCTGTCAACATCCCAGGAAGCAACTTTGCAGCTGGTGACTCGATCGGTGCCTTCCTACCATTCGTACCACCTACAGGACACCCAGGCTGCCGTATAATCGGCCTCACATATGAACAGAGAAGCCGAATAAATATAACTGTTGATTTAATGCTTAGGTACTATATTTTCAAAGTAATAGTCTCCATTATATTTTATTTCGCTCAATTACATAAAAGCAGAGTAGGCACTAGGAATCTGGTGGTTAGAAATTCCGTTTTCCACTTTTCTCTCAACTTTTGAGATTTCTCATTGCTATGTGCTTTGTGATGAAACGGGCCAGCTTGATGGCCTCAAATAATGATAAAATTTGAGAAATTGTGATCTCCATTCTTAAAAATCTTTCATTCCAAAACGAACAGTTCTATTGAAGGCCATAGAACAGCTAAAATATCTGTATTCTAATATATTTAAAATTATATCTTTTCAGTGTTATGTCAAATGCAAGAAAATTCGATCACGAAGGTTTTGTTACAACAAATGACTTGGGAGATCCTGTTTCTGGAAACTTCAATATTGTCGTTGCACCTTTCTGTGAACCCATGTTGGAAGATGTTTGCTAATACACTACAAATAAAGAACCCTATTAAAAACTGTATTATTATTATCATTAAATGTCTCTTTATTTGATTATGTTTCTTGCTAAGATTATATCGTTATAAATTGAGATCAGTCGCGGCGTAGAGGCAGAATGGGAGACTATAATCCGACAGGTTGTGGATTCGATTCTGACTCGGGAAATTTTTCTCGCTCTAGTAACGAGGCAAAGCGCAGCGTTGATTTCCACCCCTCAACACGCATTACCTACAGAAATCAGCGAAAAGGGGAACAAAAGTAACGTAATGGGAACGGAGAGTCGTAGCACTAGGTTCCTCTGTCTACCTTACGATATATTTGATTGGCCAAGCGCGGTTTTGAGTTATGCTCAAGAAATATCGTAAAAGAATAAGCGTGGGACTAAAAAATATCAACTTGCACCTTGCAAAATATCAGTTGGAACCAAGGGTCTATCCTACTAGTAAAAAAAAAATCTATTTTCTTATAAGTCACTTTAAGTGAAATAAGATACTATTTTCAGTCATGTTCTTTTTGTTGTTTAGATTTTACATACGCATCTGAGCACAATTCACTTCTTCAAAATCACTTAGAAAAAAAGCTAATGTCACAATGGAATAAATACACATAAATAAGAAAAATGAAAGTTCATAGCAGGTTTTGGCAAGTCTTTTACGAAGACCAAATTAAGTATGTTGAAGTATCCTTGAATGGGAGACATCATTGTTTTAAATCTTTACTGATATTGTAAATATATATAAGTATTGAAATAGTATTGAATCCTTCGTTGCCGCGCCACGCCATTGTAATGCCATGCACGCAATGACGCAGAGGGCAATGACGAGGGAAGTGTTTGTTCTTTTGGTCGGTGAAGTAAAAGGTTCTAGAAATACGTGTCGTATTTAACGTGTCCCTAGAATCTTTTACTTTTTACTTCACCGACTGTGAATATGGGCAGCTACACCGAGTGTGAGAATTGCTACGTACATATGATCCGTTACATGTTCGTAGCAGGAGATGACAGATACTCGTCTTATGTAATTATTCCTCACACTCACTTCAATGTTTTACGTATATCATTTATTGATTAAGGACGACTTTTTGAGGCCGTCCTGGCGCAGCGGCACAAGGGTGTGACTGTAACGCTACGGTTGTGGGTTCGATCTCCACACGAGGAAATGAAATATTTATTTACGTTTATATTTCTTCACTCTGGTTTCGAGGCAAAGTGCAGTTCCCTTTGCCTACCCTGCTGTCTATCTCCTAGATATCTTCCATCCGGGCTGGACTTTCGCTTTGAACAAATAGGTCAGTGCAAAAACGTTTTTATTGTTTATTGTTTAGGATAATTTTTTGTTTGTACAATTCCTAGTATGGGCGGTGCGCACTGCCCACTCTTTCTTTCTACTCCTACGTCCATGTCGGTAAAATGAAAATCACTCGTTCCCATGAGAAGTGATCGATCCTATAATCTTCCGGATTACCATCAGTTAATCGTTGATGTTAACTGTATTAAAAATGTATGTTTAGTGAAGTTTCACTTTATTTTCTGATAATAAGAAATAAAATGAATATTAAAAGAATCTAATACTCTTATCAGTAATATATGGATTAATTTAAATATAATTAATAAATGCTTATATTAGAAATAAAAATTAACATATCTGCTGTCTATATTATTCAGACTTGGTATAAAGTTAATGGTTGTTAAATTATAACCATTTCACACGTCTGCTGAAACACAATGCTTATGAGTACATAAAGAATTATCATAATATATAAACACAACTAACTATCCCTTATATAATATCTAGAGTAAGTATATATATATATTTTTTTGAAGTTTCACGCTGTATCCCGTATGGGGCAGGTCAGGCAGAGGGTCAACCATTCCGTTAAATTTTCAAGATATTGCGAGTTGGGCGGCGGTTTGCTTGTTAGTGAGAGTGTCACACTTACAGTCAGTTTTTTAATGCTGTTTTTTATTTCACTAATTATGTTTAATTGGCAGGTTTAAATAAAATATATCATGAAACTGACAACATGCACGATCATTTTGATGCTGTCCTTAGTAAGTGGGAACTCCTATTCAGAATTAGGACATTATAAGCAAAAATCTGCCTGCTCTCACAGTTACTCCTCAAGTTCTTCGGAGTCCGACGAAGTGAACTGTGTTATCAGAGCTTTTGAAGTATATGCAATTGTGCCAGAAATCTTGATGAATGCCCCTACTGAGGAATTGTCGGTAAGTATCAGTAAACGCGACGATTGTGGCTATTTCCACTCGAAGAAGTTAGTTAAAAAAAAATAAAAATCAGCTTCACGCTGTATCCCGTTTACAACAGGGTAGGCAGAGGGAACCTAGTATTAAGACACTCTGTTCCCCACTTTCTGTCGAATACTAGAGGCATTGCGTGTTGAGTGGGAATTGAACCCAAAGCTGTCCTGTTACCGTCTCACCCTTGTGCCGCTGCGCCACGACGGCCTCGAGAAGTAAAATGTTTACCATTTTTATTTATTCGCTCTATAGTCGGGGCAAAGCCTCTACTCAACACGGAATACCTCCAGAAACAGGTGGACAATTGGAAGCGGAGTGTCTTAACACTAGACTATCTCTGCCTATCCTAAATGTGTCCCTGTGATTTTTTTTGATATAAATATACAGAAATATCCTCGGGTAATTTCAATAAATATAATAAAATCCTTATCTCATACCATTAAACCTCATAGTTGTAGAAGCATATAATTTATAAACATCTTAAGAGTTCTAATGTTATTTCATTTATGCATATGAATTCATTGAAATTTCAACGAGTTAATAAATATGACATTTTTAAAGATTATAGTTTGCTCTAGCTACCCTGCAATGTGTGGGATATAATGTGAATATAGAAAGAAATAGAGCTGGTCTGATGATGAAGCCAAGAGCTTGAGGATTGGCACTCTTTAGTGGTTACTATCATGTCCCTCCAGTGTCCCTTCAAGCATAGATTAATTGTAGCGCATAACAATTGATTTTTACGACTCTTTTAGTTTTATTATATATTTTTTTTTCAGATCATATATTACACTTATGGAAGCGTTCATTTGGGTAGTTCTATGTTTCCATTTAAAGTGGGTTATGTACCATACGTATATTGGAACTACAAATCAGATACTTTGTACTCCATT
>DWGR01002962.1:0-12830 GCA_018247715.1 Heliconius burneyi | reverse complement strand
ATTTCGGAACAAACTTCGCTGACACACGTCTCATGCCCAAAACGTTAGAAAAAATTTCATGGCACGAGCCAAGCGATATACCAACATCCTCAGCAACTTCTCTGATAGTGATTCGACGATTTTCCAGGACAATTTTCTTCACTGCTTGAACGTTTTCATCAGTTGTTGACGTGCTTGGGCGTCCAGAGCGAGGCTCGTCCCCCATGTGACTTTTTCTTGTTCCCAAAACTAAAGAGACCTATGAAAGGACGGAGATTTGCAACGATTGAAGAGATAAAGACTGCATCGCTGGAAGAGCTCAAGGCTATACCGAAAAGTGCTTATAAGAAGTGCTTTGACGATTGGAAAAACCGTTGGCATAAGTGTATTGTATCTGAGGGGGATAACTTTGAAGGGGACAACATAAATATTGATAAATAAATAAATAAATATTTTTTCTTAAAAATACAAAGTCACCTTACTTTTTGAACATACCTCGTATATATAAAAGGAGATGTTCCCACTGACTGAGGTAGAAAGGTGAAATTTAGACAGACGTTTATTTTCGTAATCTGAACATCCACTGAGAAGGGATTATGAAAAATTTTGACCCTAAAGTTAAGAAATATTGGTTGAAAGTTTGTATGGAAAAAATTAAATTCGGCACCGATTTTTATGAAATTTGAAATTTACTTGATTCTTAGAAATATTTCACCCCTTTTTTAGAATGCTACCCCCTAAACTGAAAATAATTTCATAAATATATTTTATAAATATTCATATGTTTCAAGCAAACGAAGCCGCCCAGGTCGGCTAGTATAATATAATTATCATAATGACACAAAGAAATACTTTGTGCTTTATTGTTCGACGCTAACAAATGAACAATAATGCTATTGAAAATAAAATCCAAATACAAAAATAAATTCTTACCCATTCTTATTTAAATTGTCGTTTCCCATATTAAGGCTGGGTCCACTGCAAATATTTAGGAATACTTCAATCATATTATCACATCTTGTGCCTACAAGATGGTTGTAGGTTACGGTTGCAGCAAACAGCTCCCACGCTCGATTATGGTTACAAGAATTAGTAAGACATCCGGGCTGCATAATATTATCATTAACAAAGAAGTCAGCATTTGCAACAGCAAGTCCTATACCAAAACCTACTAAGCCACCATCTGTGTGAATGGCTTCAACGTATATAGCATCACCAGGCCGAAGACAATTGGGATTCTTCACCCATAGTGGCCCAGCAGGATCTAAACCTGAAAATATAAGTAAGTTTTCCAAAAAACACCACAGTTGGTTTGTTATTAATATTGAACAGTTGCAAATGATATTATACCTCAAAGTAAAATCAAGTAAATATAAAAAAGCATTTAAATAGAAACAAGCATTTACAAAACGCAATTCCATAAATTTCGAGTAAGTCGAACCTGTAACTCGCGCGACTCTGCCATCAACTTCTCTTCCAGCGTTCCCAACAACATGAGCACCTAGGCTGAAGCCTATAAGATGTATACTAGTTAAAGGCACCCCCGTAACTCTTTTGAGAAATTTGAGAAAATGTCCCAAACCACGTCCAACTGCAGGAACACCAAGTACAGCCGTAACATATGTACAACGCGATAATCTACTCCAATCAAGGACAATTATATTTACGTCACTTTTACGAAGATAAGCTGCAATGAAAAATATATACAATATAAGCACCTTATAATTATCATCATATTCTGAAAGCATTGCATGTTGAGTGGCGGAACTCAACGCTGCGCTTGGCCTCTACCACAGAACGGAATAGGAGTCCTCAATCCTCGAATGAGAATCTAATACCCATACCCACGACTAATTATGTTTAAAGTCACTTCACATACCTGTTCCTACATTAGGTTAATAATTCAGAACCTTACCATCCCTAATGACAGGGTTAATTTTTGTGGTTTGGTTGCCGAGCCATCCATGAACAATGACAACTGTAGGGACTCTTGCGTTAAAATATGATGATATTACGCTGCTATCATTATTTATTACCAATGATTGAGATATTGATGGATTTCGCCTGTAAAAAGCATTTGCATATATGTAAATAAATATAAATGTATTATTACTGTCAAAAATGTTTAAAATATTTCTAAGGACGTTTCCTTAGAGATATTATAGATATATTTACCTTGTATAAAGTAGATATAGATTGTCAGCAGGTTTGCTATTGACTTCTGCTAAAATATTACTATGAGGTGGTTCTTCTAAGTCGACTGGATACATAGCGCCATCACCACCAGGAAAGTCAATAAAACGTGGATACGTTTTACTTTTAGTTCCCAAAAAGACTGCGTCAGCTGCATACACTGAGGGTTATTAATTTGCTGCTTTCGTATTAATTTTCTTATGTTTACTGACATATAAGTAATTTAAAATAGAAAGCGAGGTCCCTTCATATTTTTTTTATGATTTTAAGATAAGCCTACCTGCGACACATAGGAATAAGGCGGATTTCATATTTTGCAACTTGCTGGTAATTCTGAAAATGATACTAATCTTTTATGTTTACTTGTTAAGGAAATCAATAAAAAACGATTAAAATTATACGAAATATTTTAAGATCAGATATTTTTAATATCACAAATAAATGAATATATTTAATTGACATTTTTTATTTATTTAGTAGCAGAATTGTAAATTAAATATATTTCAACTTACTTTCAAAATATATTTTATATTGCATAAGCTCGGTTGATGTACTTCTTTTTTAACTGTTCTTGGTTTATAATTGAAACCAACAGTGTTACGGATTTTAGGGTTCTCTTTTCTTTATTTTAATTTTCTGACTGTAGTTTAACGGTATATCTTATAAAATTTCACACTAAAATATAACATGAATTACAAATATAAACTATGATTTTTTTTTTGTGATATAATTTTAAATATCTATTTTCCAGATTTTTTTCTATATTTCTACAGTAATTTGTTATCCAACTATTAAATATTCTTACTGCATTCTATAATTGGAGGTACCTGGTACATACACTATAATTATGTGGTAATTTTCGCACAATATGAAGAAAAAATAGTGTGAAAAAATTTAAGCCCTTGGGTTTTCCGATTTTCTTGACATAGCAGCTTAATATTTTATGTACTCCAATTTCACCTTGATTTTTTCATATAATTTTGTAAAAAATGATTAAGACAAATACAAAAGACGGATAGCTAGGACAGACAATAAGCTGATCTTATTTCATTTTTGGCTGTATGGAACCCTAAACACAAAAGTAATCTCTTTGTAATGAAAAAGAAAATTTATACTCTTCTTTCCTGCCACTATACGAATTTGTATTTTAATATTTTTCTTTTCTATTTCAAATTTTACTGGTTTAGAGATAAATATTTTATATATTTTCTAAATGAAATTTAATGTACAAATTATATCTTAAAGAACACTCTGTCCACTTAATCACAGAGCACACTAATTAGAATAATCAATTTTATAAAATTGATTATTCTAATTAGTGCACTCTATATAAAATACAATAATGTTTTATTGTTCTTTCGTCTTACCTTAATAGATTATATTTTATATTTAAGAAATATATGACTAATTACGATCAATTTGTCATAATAAATATATGACAAATTAAGTTAGATTACTTAATATGTCAATGATTAGCTATGACAAAGTAAACTTCACACATCTCCCGTGTAAAACAGGTGTCCACAAAAATAACTAAAGAAAGGGTCTAACTTTAAGATATTTTACCATTAGGTCGTTTCTGTCTGCTCTCCGTTTTGAACAGTGAAATCCAACATCAGTACATTTAATAGACCGGAAAAACAAAAAAACTTATTGTCTTGTCGAAATCAGGTCAATCGTGTCGCAGATGCACAAAGTGTGACTATAAAACCAACTGGTTGTGGATTCGATCCCCACTCAAGGAGATGAAAAATATTAAATTTATAATTAACTTTCTCCGCTTAAAGACCTGCGTTGAATACTGCCACTCAATACACAATGTCTCCAAAATTCGGCAGAAAGTGGGGAACGGAGTGTCTTAACACTAGCTTCCCTCTGCCTACTCTGCTGCGTACGCGATACAGCGTGAAGTGGACAATTTATTTTACAATACCGTCTGGAATTAACTCGTAAAATGTGTATTTTGAAGTTATATTAAAATTATAAATAACAATGACAATTATTTACAACAAACGATTCTAAATGGTTCTTGAAAAGTGTAATGGTTTTATAATCTTTTTACATTTTTATGTCTTAGTGTTATCTTATAGCAGTAAAGTATGTTTTTTTAACACGCTTTCATTAGGTCGATCTATACATATATAAGAAAATATGTAATGGAATTTAAGAATTAGAATTACGAACACTCGTTTCTTGTATTATCATGAAACTTGGCAATTATATTGAAATTAGATGATAATACAATATTATGATATCATCGAGCCGGTCTAACGATGGATTGAAAGGTGAGTTATGGAACCTTAGACTGCCTACTAGTAGATATATCAAGTTTCGGCTCATTCAATTCGTCTTTACATATTTTGTTTACTTCTCCTGATGACGAGGACTTGACCATGACTGAAAGGTGGCTGAAGGAACCTTGGACTACCTACTACTAAGCATGTCAAGTTTGAGTTCATTTGATTCGTACTTAGATTTTTAAGAAAGTTTTGCAATAAACTTTAACTATGATTAAATTTCCAGATTTTATGATGTAGCCGGAAAACAGCAGTTGGCATTCTATGAAGGAATATCGTAACAAAGTTGTGTTTTGCACTTGTGAGGAAGATCACGTAATGGACTTTGAATATAATCAAAAAAGAAGAGGCAGAGTAAAATCACTTAGTGGTAACTTCCAGAATGAATTAAATTTATTTTCTGTTCTATTATCGTCATTACGTCGAACAAGGTTGAAATTACCAAATACATCATCCTAAATCTCTTGTCAACTTCATTATCATCCAAAATCGGTGTCTCTAAGATGACTACGATTACTCAAATCGTCATCATTTTAACAAAATTAGACAACGTAATATCTGGCCCGGACTGATTGATCAGCAACCCAATTAGCGAAATATCCATCAGGGCCAGTTTCTATACTCAATGTTCTCTGTATAGAATATTAACCATTGACAAAATCACAATTTCTATAGCAAATAATTATTTAAGTATTATCTGTCTTTTTTGGTTATTTTCAATATAGAATGAAATTTCAATATAGATATGAATTAGAATTTTTATTCTATAAAATTTGATAGTTATGTAAACAAGAAATAAAATTGATCACTTTGAAAGGTTAAAACACGACAGTATATGAGATTATATTTTATTTTCCAATAAATACTCATTTCAAGATATCTTGTCACTAGAATGGGTATTTCTTTTCTGTTTTCACTCGGTACAGTCCACTTCTATAATTTAAAAAAAGTTTAGTTATTAATCTATAAATATCAAACGTAATAAACATGAAAAAACACATCAAAATTCAATTTCAGTACCTAATATGAAATAAATACTGTAAAAAAATATGATAGTTAATAAAATATTTAAAAAAATATATAATAATATATATAATATTGTTATATAAACAAAAAAAATATTATTATTAATTACCCTGTCTTATTCAAATTATCATTTCCCATGGGTAAGTTCTCTCCGTTGCAATTGTTTTTATCAACTTCTCGCATATTCTTGCATCGTTTGCCAATTAGATGGTTGTTGGTAACGGACGATGCGAAAAGTTCCCAAGCTCGACTATGGTCACATGTGGGGGCCCAACACCCAGGTTGGGATTTACCACCATTCGCGAAAAAGTCCACGTTACCAAGAGGAGTTCCTATTCCAAACCCTATAGTACCACCGTTGGTATGAATAGCTTCGACGTATACAGCGTCACTTGCATTAAGACGTTTTAAATTTGAACTCCATAGAGGTCCAGCAGGGTCCAAACCTGTGGAACATATTTATTCGAATTTGGTATATATATATATATTTCTATCGGTAGATATTAGATACGGCATTTCTCATCCATAATCCTGACACTGATACAAAAGCCTCAGTTTGGTCAGATTTTTCTTAAATACTCGTACACTTAAATAAACATTCGTATATTTCAAGTGAGCGTAGCCACACGCGTTTACATAAATTGTAGCCTATGTAGTATCATCTAAATCTATGTAGTTCAGTAGTTTTTGGTTGAAAATGGGGCAAACATGCATCCTTACAAATTTTCACATTTGTAATATTGAATTAAGTGTATTTAAGAAAAAAAACATATTAATTTAGTATTATTATCTGAACTGTAATGCAATTATTAATACTGTAAATAGTAGTTTTAGTCTTTAGGTAATTTATTGGAATTTAAAAAACTGCTCAGTCATTTCACATCAGACAGGACATACATAGTTTTTGCCGCGTAAATTTTGACCCCGCGAGAAATTTGGGATATATAAAAAACCTATATGTTGCTACTTACAACGCCCTTTAACTTTCAATTTTAGTAACATAACAATCAGTTCAGATGGTTTGGACAAATAGAAAAATAATAACAGACAGATAAAAATATGAGGCCATCGTGGCACAGCGGCACAAGGGTGTGACTTCGTGCGCTGCAAAATTGATTGGTTGTGGCTTCGATTCCCATTCGAAGAAGTGAAATTGTTATTTACGTTTACTTTTACAGTGTCGAGGCAAAGCGCGGCGTTGAGTCCTGCCACTCAACAAGCAATGCCTCCAGAACTCGGCAGAAAGTGTGGAACGGAGTGTCTTAACACTAGGTTCCCTCTGTCTACTCTGCTATGTGCGGGATACGTGAAGCTAAAAAAAACTGTTTGTTCTGTTTTAGAATCGTGTAAATAAGTACATACTCGTAAATACACTTGAATAAACACAGTTATTTTGAGATCACAGACAGACCTTTTTATTTTGCTTATATATAGGTGTAGATAGTTATCAATAAAAAAAATGTAAAAAAGGAGTCAATATCCTTTTAAATTTTCTGTACATGATTGGTTCTATAGACATCACGTCAGCTTATATAGGGGAATCCAAAAATCTTGAAATCACAGTATTTTCCACGACTGTCTATCAATATTCTTCTTATCTAACACTATACAAATAATTTTACAGCAAAACATCGAAAACTAAAAATTAGGCCAATCCAATGAATCAGTTTTATGCAATATTTCTTTCAGTAAGTGGCAGTTTTGTCGAACAATATACTTTAGATTGATGTAACTTTTTTATTTATGAACCGATTGTAATAAAACAAATTCTATATTTTAAGTGAAGCTAGCTTAAATCTAAGACCGAGAAATATATTTAAATCATTTAAGCCGCTTATGAGACTAGCATGAACAAACACAAACAAATAGATAAAAAAATTAAAATAATTATTTTGGGTTCTAGTACACTAATAAATGCCCGTAGTAATATTTTTTTATATATCTTCCATGGAAAGACACTGATCAGTTATAATTTTATTATAAGTATAGATTTGTAGGATTTGGCTATTAAAGATAATGACCTTTTAAATAAGTATTTAAAGGCAATCTTTTTTAGTACTTACCGTTTACATTACAATACTAATCACATCAGGTACCACTTTAGTTAGTATTTCTATTAATATAAGAACACATGTATCACTGGATACCACAAACTGCGTGGCTTTGAGATTAATAATTTTAATAAAAAATACCAAAAATTCACCTGTGATACGAGCTACTCTTCCACCAAGTTCTCTACCAGCATTTCCAACAACGTGTGCCCCTAAGCTAAATCCAATCAAATGCATGGTATCGTAGGGCGCTCCCGTAACACTGTTTATAAAAGCTAGAAATTGTCCAACACCAAGTCCTATATCTGGAACTCCACGCGCCGCAGTGTTATAAGTCGAATGTGAAAGTCTACTCCAGTCCACGACAATGACGTTCACGTCACTATTATTTAGTAAAGCTGTAATTGTTAATTATATTTCTAATTAATATATTGTTAGCAAACTTGTGTAAAAGAGGGTAGATGTGAGTAAAAAGACTAAAAAGCAATGGAATTGTGTCAATCGAGGCAGTTGCTTGTAGGCAACGGTCCTTATTGCAAGGAAACTCGTGTGAAGTCTCTTTCCGAATAATTTAGAAACTTAATATAGACAATATGAGTTTTTATCGTGTTTTTAAAAACGTTAACGCTCCCGATTTCTAACAATATTAATATAGATATACATATATATCGACTAAAGGCAAAATTTCGTCTCAATTAAGTTTATTATAAGTATTTTAGACAAAGTAATATTTAGATTTTTAATTTACTTTACTGTAATTTCTTGTTTTAAAAATATGCACCTCGTCTTTTTTCTTTCTAGGTTTAAAATATATGATTATATCTCAAGAGAAGTTCAGAGCTCAGCTACAGCTGTAGCTACAGCTCTCTAAGGAATTTTGTTGAATTTCTTACCATTTTTGATGGTTGGATTTATGTCAGAATTCTGGCTGCTGAGCCATCCATGAACGATTACAGCAGTAGGAATATTCGCGTTAAAGTTTGAGGAGGTTACACTGTTTTTATCATCCATTATGAGAAAATCAGGCAAGTCTTGGTTTCGCCTAAAAACCAAAAAAGTTCCTATATTATTATTTTATGAGGCCAGTCATGGCGCAAGGGCACAACCGTGCGACTGTAAACGTGACAGGTTGTGGGTTCAATTCCCACTCCAGGAAATAAAATATTTAATATTTTCATTTTCTCCAGAGTTCGGTGGAATTATCTTAATATAGGATTAGTATTAAATATAACCCTAAATAATCAAAATAAACCGAAAAATTTATTAAAAAAAAAACAAAACCAGCTATATTATTAATGTTATCAACATGAAAAAGATATTTAAATTAAAAGTAACACGAAATATAATAGCAGATGAAAACAAAACTTAAGTTTTGCTTAAGTAGATCGAAAATGTATGAAAATTTAGAAAACCATCAACTTCGTACGGGTCGGTCATTCAGTAACCAAGCCCCCGCATCGTATGGTTCGAGACTACAGTTTCACTGTACATACAGTAAAGTATAATTTTAATATAAACTAAAGGATAAAGATCTATTTTTATAAGGATGTATTACCAAATTATGGAAAATAAATTTACAATAACCCGATAAATTGAAATTAAATATATTAAAATGGTTATTGTGACTCCACCTTTACAGATAAATATACAATCGCGAACTTTTATATATACTTTTTTAAAGGACAATATTTTTTTAAAACATTGATTTTATGTATTGAGCGATGCAAGCTTTTAGGAAGCCTATTTTGGCGTCCCTTACTGAAAACAACTCATTGAAAATTCCTTGTTGCTTAGCAATTACAAATTAACATACCAGACAATAAATGTCATATACAAATACGAGAAAACGAAATAGGCCTATGTTCATCAAGATCCTAAAGTATCTCTATATACATTTTTTATCACAATTTTGGAAGTTATAATATAAATACGGACTATCTACGTACACCTAAACCTATGAATAATGATATAAATATAACACATTTAAAATGGTACGCTTACTCAATATTATTAAATAACCTTTATTCTTGGCAAGATAGGAAAGTGTTGGTTTTCATTATAAAAACCAACGTTTTTTTTTCTCGTTTGGCTAAAGTCGAAGTATTTTTGAACGTTGATCGAGTTATTTTTAAATCAACATATAAAAATTAAAATGATTTATTTGAATAATTTGTTAGTATTAAAAATTAACTAAAATATTACTGTTAATTTTGTTATAAAATATTTACTTATTATTCATCTCTTGCGGGGTCCTGAAATAATTTTGAAGTCCTATGTCAACGTTACTGTATCACACAGTGAAAATAAAAATAATTTGAATAAAAACAATATCCGAGCGGGAACTGGATATAGAACTATTAACCCAAGATGCCAGAGCCGCCAGACCTACGTCATTTTAGTAAAACTGAAATTTTGAATTAGTCTTTTACTATTAGTCTTTCGTGTACTTAAGACAGCATGCTTACTCACTAACTTGACAGTTAAAAAATAACAGTATAATATACCAGTAACGGTATAATATACCGTTATTTTGCACTACCTCCACTGAAGTTTTGAGAATCGGATATCTTCAAAACTTCAGCTTTGCTAAAATGATGTAGGTCTGGGGGCGCTGGGATCTCAGTCTGTATCGTACAGTTAGATATCTAATTATCTACATGCACATATATAAAATATATTCTTTATGGATAAAAAATATTACCTGGTAAACAATAAATATTCGTTATCCGCAGGGTTACTTGACACCTCGTCTAAGGCTTTCATATCTAACTCCTGTTTCAAATCGATCTTGCGCATGATGCCATTTTCGTCAGGATACTCTAAGTATCTTGAATATTTCTTATTGACATTTTTCGCGGTTACTGCTATAATCGCAAACACTGAAACATTTGAACGATAATAAATCCAACTCTTTTTATTGATAATATATCGTTTTTAAACTAGTACATATAATGATAGACGCAAAGCGCGGGGTTCAGTTCTGCCACTCAACACGTAATCCTCCCAGAATTCGGCAGAAAGTGGGGAACGGAGAGTCTTAACACTAGTTTCCCTCTGCCTACACTGCTGTGTGCGGGATACAGCGTGAAGCTGATAAAAAAAATTTAAATAGCGCAAATCCAAGTTTATTCTAATTAAATATCATATAATATTATAAGATAAATATTTCAAATATAAATAGTGATTTATATTTGTAATTTTTCCTGCAATAAGACACCTACCGATGGCAAAGAGACACAGTAGAGACTTCATAATTTCAAATTCGCTGAAGACTCTCTGAATGCAAGTAACTAGAAACACCTTTATATCTATCTTAATGCAAAACCTTAACTGCTGATAATTTAGATTTATTTCTAATGGATTTAAACCGTTATTATTGTTATCTCTTTTAGCATCATTTAACTTTTTTAACAATGATTAAAAATGTATACATATATTTATCTGTTACTTTTTATAAGCCAATCAATAATAAGGGCCAGGTTATGAAGCATATTTTTATTTTAGCATTTACTTTTTAACCGACTTCTGAAAAATATAGTCTTTTCTTATGTTATCCCAGTACTTTTGACTGGGTGAACAGATTTTAATGATTCTCATCTATCTGAAAGCTGATGATTCCCGTGTGGTTGAATTTTAATTTAGTTAATTTCTGACAGTGAGAAAGTATGTAACGTAAGTCCTAAATTTACATTACTTAATTACGCGACAAATGGAATAAGTTTATAATCAATTTAGATGACTTTTTTATTATATTGAAAAGGATACACGTTAAGGGTAGTTTGATAACACATTGGTTAGGTTCTGATTTTGGGATTCAGTTGAAGTCGGCTTTTTTTTTCGTATTTACTTTCTGCCAAATTCTGGAGATAATACGTGTTGAGTGGCAGAACTCAACGCCGCGCTTTTGCCTCGACACCAGAGCGAAGAAATGGAAGTATAAACTTAAATAAATATTTCACTTCCTCGAGTAGGGATCGGATTCACAACCGTCGCGTTACAGTCATAACCTTGTGCCGCCGCACGGCCTCATTTCTTTTACGGGGATACAGCGTGAAGCTGACTTATTTATTTGTACTCCACACATAGTAGGGTAGGTAAAATGGTCCTAGGCTTACAATACTCAGTTCTCTACTTTCCTCTCAGCCGACCCTTCCTGACAGATCAGAACAATTTTTTTTATATATATTTAATTTCCTCGAGTAGGTGGGGAACCAACAATTTATCTCGTTTACAATCGCACTTTTATGCGCGACGACTCGATACATTTAAATTTACTGAAATTTAATTTCAAAATAAAAATATATACAAGTATGATACATATCAAAAATATGTTAAATGATTTATGAAAATGAGCCTTACTGGAGAAAACCGCTAATGACATTTCTTACATTCCAAGTAATCGCAACCTATAATTTCTTTAGTTTTGCACTTTCATTAAACTGAGAATAACTTACACTTTGCATAAAGAATATATTTTTTTGCAAAACTTGCAAATAATATATTTTACTTTATTATTGCAGGCCGTCGTGGCGCAAGGGTGTGACTGTAACGCGACGGTTATGGGTTCGATCCACACTCGATTAAGTGAAATATTAATTTACGTTTACATTTCCATTTCATCGCTCTGGTGTCGAGGCAAAGCGCGGCGTTGAGTTCTGGCACTCAACACACAATGCTTCTAGAATTCGGCAGAAAGTGGGGATCGGAGTGTCTTAACACAGGTGAAGCTGATTTGATTTTTTTTATTATTGTAAAGAAGTCTAAGGATTAGGAGTAGCTTCGTTGCTTAAATTGAACTATTTTTATATTAAAGTAGTTACACACTACAAATTATTGATATCACAAATTTTAAAAAATTCCCCCGACTGCATAAAACTAAAAAGAAAAAAAAAACAGGCCCAATAATTAATTACGATTAACAGTCGGAACTTCTAAATTTTGCGGGGATCCTGATAAAGATTTAATTGATTGAAAGATCACTTACAGGTCCCCACTGTCAATCCCAATAAACTATTGGGCTTGTTTTTTTTTTAAGTTTTAAGCAGTCGGGTTTTATATATTTTTTTTTATTTAGGGCATGTAAAAATCCAATCCCGGTCGTGTTGCATTGGAACTCCAACGGTTTCAGGAAGCAAAATCTTTTTTTTTTTTTTATGGTATAAGGACAAGGCAAACGAGCGTTCGGGTCACCTGATGGTAAGTGATCACCGCCGCCCACGACTCCGTGCAACCCCAGAGGAGCTACAGGTGCGTTGCCGGCCTTTAAGGTGGAGGTAGACGCGCT
>DWGR01002961.1:0-12830 GCA_018247715.1 Heliconius burneyi | reverse complement strand
ACAGGATATGTACTATCAAAGGAAGCTATAGGATTCCTCTTTCTGGCATCCCATAGCTTTATTGTGTTGTCGTCTGACGCTGAAACTAGAAGTTCTGGACCTCGACGTGCACCTGGAATTAATTTTAAATATATTTATTCCTTACAGACTGTATGTATCTAGAATACAGGAGTGTGAAGGATGTAACAAATATGAATAAAATGAACTATTCATATATATACTTTATTGCACAAAACAAAATATACAGATACATATATTTCTAAAAGATCTGCTACACGCTGTGTCCTGCAAACAGCAGGATAGGCAGAAGGAATCTAGTGTTAAGACACTCCATTCCCCACTTTCTGCTAGAGTGAAGAAGTGAAAATATAAATGTAAATAAATGCTCCATTTCTATCAGAATTTATTTAATTTTTAAGCCACAAATTAATCTTTACACAAAAGTGGAGGAGGCCTTCACCCAAAAAGGGGTCCAAATAAATACTAACACAACAACTAACAACATTTGAAAGGTAAACAAAAATTTTGAATAAAGCTCTTTATTATAAATAATTAAAATGGATCAGAACTGAAACCAAACTTCTTGTAAGCTGTCCAAACACTCTAAGTCATACTTTCTTATCAAACTAAGTCAAAATGCTTAAGGAAAAATAAGTTGTAATAAGCAAATAACAATTTTGACAATGCTATTATCAAAATGTGGATTAAGTGTGAATATTTTCATGTTTCTAAATTTGCCTTAGCATGTGGATAAGATAAATATAAAAATAATTAAAACATTATTTGTTCAATCAATAAAAATTTAAAAAGACTTACCCGAAACAGAATTTACAAAACCCGCATGCCCCTTCAGCTTCTTAATTCTTGTACCAGTTGGTACATCCCATACTGCTACTGTAGTGTCAGTAGCACAAGTGTACATGTGGGCACCGTCAGGGGAGAAACACAGCTCCATTATGGCACCCGTGTGGCCTTTCATTACCATGATGTTGTCACATTGGCCGTAAACATTCCACAGAACTGAAAATTTTATACTAATTAGGGATAAAAAGTTTGTATGTTCCAAAAAAGTATTTTTATTTTATTCCTTCATTTTACTTCCAGAATTCCCTATGAGTTTAATAGCTTTAAAAATGAAAATAATACATATTAATAATAAGTAATATAAATGTATAAACAACTATGTGTATTTATATGATAGTCAGACAGTCATCTTATTAAGTAAGTATTAAATAAAAACAAATTAAGACTGATTAATTAATATATGGCAAGTAAGGCAGAAATTGTTACAAGTCCACTTAAAGATATTGTAAAGATATTTAATGGACATATCTTACATATTTGTCTGTCAAAACCAGCAGATGCCAAATGTTTTCCTTCTGGATGAAACTTAGCTGTGAAAATTTCACCCTGATGTCCTTCCAGTAACATAATCGGTGCATATAAGTTTGAAGTTCTAGGCACCTGAAATCAACATTTTCCATGTTTAAATAATATAAAATTAATAATCAAATTAGACGATAATGACTGCTAATAAACTTAGATAAAATTAGTGATAAATAAATATTTTAGTATATAGCAATTTGAATTTTATTTAATATGTAATAAAACTAAACTTACCGAAGAGGTTACAACAGCCTTTTCTCGTGTACCAACTACGGATATTTCATGGCGAGTTTTTTTTGCTGGTACTAGTGAAAGATCTTCGGCTTTTCTTTTAGCTTCTAATTCTGGCATTTTGTTTGAATATAAAACTGTAAATAATATTGAACAATTTAACTTAGTGTTTTGATATTTGGCTTGACGCTAAAGTATTGTGACATGTACTTCAAAGTCATAATTAGTAACCACAGGATAAATACGTACACAGTATAATAAGGCCAACGGTCACGTAAGGGCACAGAGTACGGTACGACTGTAAACGCGCTAACTCAAGGAAATTAAATATTTAATCGAGGAAATGAAATAATATTTAGTAACAAGCCAAAGCGCGGTGCTAAGGTGCCACCACTGAATACAAGAATTTCGTCAGAAAATGGCGAATGGGAAGTCCCAACATTATGTTCCCTTTCCCTCCCCCATGTATCCAGCAGTGTACAAAGTAAAACTTGTTAAAAAGCTATCATGATCCATCAGAGTGTAGAAAATATCAGTATCATTAGTAATGTCAGCAATATGTGGATTGCAATGGTTATCTGAATAACAACTTCTTACCAAGCTAACCCTTGGTGGGTTAAGTGTATATATGCACTTGAAATGTATGGAATATGTATACTAATCAACGTCGCCAAATTTTTTCTCGGTGAAAAGCGGGATTTGGGGATGGGCCACCTCCACATGGTCTCCTCTGGGTAACGGTATCTATAGGAGCCTGCTATAGATACCGATCAGGAGGTTAATGTAACTATAATTTAGTTTAGAAAACAATTGATGCCCCCTTTCGCTCAATATGTGAACACTACTGAGATTTTGCGAGCGCAGCGAGTCAAAATTGAGGTCTGGTTCGCGCCCCTAGCTTTAAAACATGCAATCAAAATGAATATGTCAAAATTAATTTTAGTTTGCGGATTGAACATTCGCATCTAGTCTGAGATTGAACATTCGCAATTGATACGAAGATAAGTCAGAAGTATTTGGAATGCCACTTTCAGGCTTGGAAAAACATCTTCTCCGTACGAGATTATAAAAGTAAGAAATCCTAATGGGGTTTTAGTTTCATTTTGTAATCATACGAGTATATCTCAAAAAAAAAGTTCTATTCCATTGAAATCTGTATTATACAATTTAACCAAATATTTTTAAGGCCGTTATCAACATTATCCTTTCTTAGTAAATTCAACGTCTATTAGAAATCCTAATTTGAGATTAAGGTCAAGGGTGAACTTAAGGACGATCAAGTAAGAAGAAGAAAAGATTTCGCTTTTTCTAATGTCCCTTCACAACGCCTGTTTTGAATTTCGGAATTAATCCCGGCTATTGCCAGGTTCTGCCTATCTGCTCAACCTACACCACTTTTCAAGGTCTTTAGCGTCCTCGGTGGTTAGACGACGACACGACGATCACGACATACAACCAGCGCTTTCTTGGGTGTCCGAGAGATCTCACTCCATGGAGTTATATAGCAAGGCACTTGCAGCCGACGTAGTTCTTAGGCCAGCGCGTAACGTGGCCAAACCATCTCAGATGACGCTGTTGGAGCTTATCCGCTACGTCACGGACTCCAAGACTACCTCGATTGAATGTGTTGCGTATACGATCAGACCGCGTTACGCCGCACATCTACCTCAGCATCTTCACTCTTGAAGCTCCTGAGAGTGCCGTATTCATACGGCTCAGCAGCCTTACCGACGTGACTGTTTAAGTACTAAAAGCAATCCTTGACCTAAATCCAAGAATGAAACTAAAGATGTTTAGAATGTAAAGATGTTTGAATGAAACTAAAGATGTTCAGAAAGTCTTTAGATATCTAGTTATTGGTATTTCATTAAATATATACGGAAACTACTACTTACTGCCTACTCTGCTGTGTGCGGGATACATCATGAAGCTGTTTTTTTATACATATAATTAAATACTTTTATGGGCCATTTGGCGCCCCTTTGTGAGTTGCGCCCGGGGCGGGATGCCCTCATTACGCCACTGACGATACCAATACTTTTTCAATACTTGTTCACGCTTGAGCTACAGGTTTAAATTGGCTAGGGTACATAACGCTTTAACTAATAGCAGTGGAATAACAATAAATCATTAACAAATACAACAACGAGAACGCTTTAGTTTTCGTTGTGTGCTCTGCGCTATGGTTAAGGTTCTTAATAAAAATCAGTGAGAGCAATATCTTTCTCCTAACCATAATCCCAAGTAACTATTTTTTAATTTACGAATTTCAGAGAATAAAAGTATATTAACGACACTTTTTTCCACAATACTTCTTACAATTAAAATATTTATTAAAAATATAATGGTTATATTCCTTGTATCCAGGGCTTGTATTGCACGCCGCACGCTCGGTGCTGTATCACCAAGTTGCTAATTTGCTGGCTTACAGGCCCAGTTTGTGTCAATTCTTTCAACAATAGTTTTCTATATATCCTCTTCCCGTCTCTATCAATCCATACCACGTATCTATATACCCCATATCGTGTCTATTCACATTTACACGTCTCTTTTCCCTCCAAATTTTATAAAATTATACATGTAGTAAGTTCTTATCTATATTAAAAAATATATATCATTATTATATTTACCAATGTACCAGACATATTCCTGATCAATGAAGAACAAAGTGAACAATTTTTTAGCAGTTCAAGCTGGAATGTAGGAATGTTTGAACATTTTTGTTTGTTGTTTTTAAGTTTTTTTCACCCCGCGACTTTTATTACTGGGATGAACAGAAGTCGCGGTATTTATCGATTATGTTCATATATTTGAAAAAAATATATATAATTCAATGGCAGCATTATCAAAACATCATAATTATACAAATATCAAGAGCTGTCAAATTTAGGCACAAATTTCAAAAAATATAATATGTAAAAAAGATATTGTATTTTAAATCCAAAGTAAATAAGGTTAACAAGAAATGCCGAATTTGCAATTATCACTAGCCATTATAAAGCCGCACGCCGTAAAAAATCCAGTAGCACTTTCATACATAAGAAACGTAATCAAAAATACTTTCGTTGTTGTAAAAACTAAAAGAATCACATTAGACAAAGAAACGGCTGGTATTTTTTATAAAGAACACGTTGAGAAGTTCTTTTACAATCGTCTCGTGACGTTTATGGCGAGGTATTTCCTTTAAGAGGTTATAATTTGTTAGATAACAGTAAATAGATGCGGGAATTCAATTATTGTCATTTACTCGACTAACCTTATGATTGCGTCCTGAATTTATATTTACTTTGTTACTATCTAATACTTAAATAAATAATTTCCTTGCTTTAGTAACAAGAAAGCGAAGCGGTTTTGAATTCCAATACCTTCTCAAAACAATGTCTCAAATATTGTACAGACCGAGGGGACAGTGTGTTAGCATTACTTAGTGTACATAGCAAGTTAAGCAGAGAGAAAGTTCTCTGCCTAACATGTCTAACATGGATACAATGTGAAACTATATCTTTGACAATTTTTGTACTATTATTTGATATTTTACTTATAATTACCTGTAGCTTATAAACATGTTTATTTTTAGTGGCAATATAGATTTGCACATAATAGGACATTCTAATGCTATAGAACTGTGGAGAAAAATGCTTGGACCTACTAAAGTATATCATGCTCAATTTAAAGAACCCAATTGCCTAAGAGGCATGTTTGGTATATCGGATACCAGAAATGTTGCTCATGGGTCTGGTAGGAAATTATTACTATTATAGAAAAATACTCACTACTACTTTTCTATTCTTGGCTATTGTGGTGCAGTGGCAGTAGATGTGATGGTTTTGGGGTCATTCCCCATTCAAGTTATATTTAAATGATTTTTATTTCCTGGCTTTGGTTGCGTGGCATTGAATTTCACCATTTAATATGTGGTGCTTATCCTGCTATTCTTGCAACAGTATGAAGCAATTTTATGCCCACATGGATATGACCCAACTTCATATTTATTTCCGAATATCTTTAAAATATTGTCAGGGTCCTTTCATTATTTGTATGTTTGCTTACTAAATTACCAATTATGTTTAAAATATTTGTTTACCATTTTCCAGATTCACCATCGTCAGCTGAAAGGGAAATCAAATTTTTCTTTCCAGAATTTTCATTTTACCATTGGCATGAACATGAAGAAGCTACTTACAGAAAAGGACCCATTGTATTCAATCATCACATGTTTCAACATGTTCGACGACTTTAATTAGATAAAGTACAGTTCAGTTGAGAAGTCATGACCTTCCCAAAGTTAGGCTTTCTAAACTTTTGTGCATTGTTAATTATGTTCAGGAAAAGAATATTCATAAGTAAGCAAAAATAGCAGTGCCGTCATCTACAGCTAACTTCAGGGGGGCAGCAACTATATTTATTTTAAATTTTGTATAACAACAAAGTTGTTACTGGGGGCATTCAAATATAATGTAAGATAATTTGGGGAGTTACAGTCTCCTAAATTTTATGTATGTTTTACAGGTGGTAGCATTATGGACATTCTTTTTTCTTCTTTTTGTAAAAATGATGATACCTACAAAAAAGAAATGAAAGAATTATTGCATAAAACTTGAATGACTAAAATTATAGAATTAGTCTTATTTTAAATAAGGCTAATTGTTTTTTGTTGTTAAACTTTGAGTATTATAAATAATAATACTTATTGGTTAATTTTATGAATTTATTAGGATTATTTTATACCTTTGTTGAAAATAGATTTAGATATTATTATTTCTTATACATGCATTGTCAAGACAGAAACATTGTCAACATTTGACATTCATAATAAGTTTCAAGGTTTTTGCCACATTGCAGGGTAGGCGGAGGGACCTAATGGTATGATACTCTGCCCCACATACACTGCTTAATTTTTGAGACATAGCGCGGTGAGCTGCGGAACTAAAAGCCGAACTGTTGTTCAGAGCAGAGACTATTAAAATATTCATATTCCCTCAAGTGGTGTCGAACTTATAATCATCACTGTTAAAGTCAGATGCTATCTAAATGCGCAAAGACCTCAGTTACCAATAAATAGATATAGAATTGCTTTTTATTATAATAGTTGTATAATGTATTATTTATTTGATTGTAATATAAAAGTGTTACGAAATTTTAATAAATATTATAGATTGGCTTTTTAACTCGACTTTGATATTTTTTAAAATCTCAATGTTTAAATATTGGCTATATTTTTAAAAATGGATTATTAATAATAAGTACACATCCAATTTTAGATATACTTTATTTAGAATAGTTACACAGAAAGTGTTATCTTGTTGTGGCGAGGACGGTCAATCCCACAATTATCTCACTGTGAGAGTGCATCTACCCGTAAAAGCGACGGTTTTAGGTTCATTCCCAGTTTGGGGAATAAAATATTTTCAGACAGGCCAGTCGTGGCGCAGGGATACAAGCGTGTAACACGGGTCCAGGTCCGATTTCCACTTGAAATTAAATATTTTTATTTTCTTCACTCTAGTGTCCAGGAGCTCTGGAAATAGAGGTGCTGAATTAATCCACTCAACATGCATAACCTCCAGCATTTGGCACAACATAGAAAACAGAGTTTTAAACGGAGGTTCTCTTTGCCTAACCTGCTGTTTGTGGTATACAGGTGAAACTAAAAAAATGTTAGTTTCTTAGCAAAGAGAGACAGAACATGGTGGATGTTATGCCAATTACCTTTATAATACTTACCTTTATATTATTTTCCTATATTTTCTTTTCTATGATTGCATACTCTATTACATTATAAAAAAAACAATAAAAAAATTAGTTTACTAATTAAAAAAAAGAAAAACTCGACGAAAGGCACTATTAAATAAAACATCCAATCACTATATGAATATATTTAAAATTCCAAAAGATAGAACCACTGTAAATCATACAAATACATTATTTTAAACATATTTTATATATATAGAAGACAAAATTACAACTATTCTATAATATATGTACTTGTAGTTATATCACAAGAATTTACTTCAACATTTTTGGACGGATGATAGTGAAAGAAAAGTCATAATTCAACACTATTTTCGTTATTTTTAAAACTACTGAAACAAAATTATATTAAATGCTGTTTGGTTTAGCCACCTAAAGTTTATGCAAAAAAAATTTTTTTACGATTTTAGTCACAGTTAAAAATTGTAGCAAAAATATTTATATTTATATTTAAGGCTTCAAAAATAAGTATCACTTTTGAAATTTTTTTAAATTTAAAATTTATTTTGATTTTGAAAATTTGCCCAAAAAATTAAAATTTTGCATCACACCCAAAAAACTTTGTCAAAACACACTTTGGACAAAAATTCAATATTTTAGGAAAAAAAAACCTGTGTCTTATTCTCCAATCTTAACAAATACTTTAGGTCTTGAGAACACCTTAATGCCCTCCTCTAGTTTAGCTAGTTGTTTTTCCAATTCCATTTTACGATTCCTCATTCTGAGTGTGTCAGTTTTGACGGGCATTTTGTTTAATTCACTCACTAGCTCTGCAAAACCTGTGCAAATAACAAGAATTAGTATATTTAGGAAATAATTTAATTTGAATTTCTAAATCCTTGCATACTAAACTTAAAAAAAATATATGTATTTTTATAGAATCTTACTTATAGTTAAAACTATAATATTAGTACTTTTTTTTAGAATAATAGCTTTGTATTAATTTTTGTAAATTAACTATCATACGTATAAGGCATATATTACGTATGATAGTTAATTTACATAATCTTAAAATCTGAATCTTAATAAAAGGAAATATAAACCAACTGACAAATCACTCTGTCTCCACTTTATATTTTTTTACACTGTATCCCATGCACATAGTAGGCATTTACAGTCGCATGCTTGTGTACCTGTGTCATGGAGACCTCATACAGCACGAAACAAAAAAAATAGATTTCCTTACTATTTCTAAGCATTCTCAATGTTTCCTTTCTTTCATTGTCAGGTAATGTCACATGTCCATCAGGACATGCCTGGTCATCATCAGCTTTTGGTTCCTCAACCTCTTTGGCACTTTCCTTTCTATCTCTAAGGTACTTCGGTAGAACACCCTTTTGGTAACCTGTAAATTGAGAATATTACCATTTAAAAAAAAGAATTAATATAAGGGATATTTTATAAAAAATGCAGGCAGAATATGAGAAAAACATATGAAAACTGCAGTGGCCGAAAAAAGAAAGACATTTAATTTGAAATGCTTATTATCTCAGTTTCCATCAGGTCACTATATAATTTTATTTTCTTTTGATTTTTTCCAAAAATACATAAATATTTTGTTAGTTTCACATTATGTACAGGATGCACATAGCAGTGCAGTGAGAGTGAACCAGGAAACCTAGTGTTCACACACACACACACTTCATTACCATTAAGACACTTCTGCTTTCTACTGAATTCCGGAGTCATTGTGTTTTGAGTGACAGAACAGAACCGCCCTTTGCCTAGTTGTTACCATGAGGAAATGAAAATATTTCATTTTCTCCAGTGAGAATTGAATATATAAGCTGCCCCTGTGCTATGACTGGCCTCAAAATATATGGCTTCAAAAATATAAAATTAAAAAATATATATATATAAATCTATGGGGGCAGGTGCTAGTTTGTTTGATTTGTTCAGATTGTTTCATTTTAAATAAAAACTAAAAATGTAAATTTAGATATTTGTTTATTTTAAAGAAGCTATTTAAAATTATTATTCTGTTAAATATATCTCAGGAAAAGAGCTTTTACCTGTAGGTAAATATGGATCCTTGTCCCGTCTCTCCAGGATAGAATTCAACCGACTCCGATTCCTTTCATCCATCATATCATCTGGTCTAGGTGACTGAGGATATGGACTCCTCTGACCCCTTGAGTCTCCACTAGCTTTCTTACTTTCATCATCTTCCTTTGGATATAACATAGTTAGCTTAGTACTTTCTGTTAATTTTTGTCCCAAATTAGATTCTATAGTCTGACATCCTATATCTCGCAAGCGTCCAGATGATTCTGAAGATTTTATATCTTCTTCTGATGATTCCTCTGGCTGTTGAACGTGTCTCATTTCTTTTCGTCTCAAAAACTCCGCCATATCACCCTTCTTTATATTCATATCATTCTTTTTACGGGAATTTAATGAACATGTTTTACCGACATCCAATGAAACTTTGCCGCTTTTGTTGGATGCTGAGGATTTGACTTGGGTTACAGGTGTAGAAAGACGTGTTGAATGATTCTTTAGGGTCAATTTCGGATCTTTCGACGACTTTCCTGGTAATGATTTCAATTGTTTCATGTTTTCTTTAATAAAATTCTTTTTCTGCTCCTTTTCTATAACATTAAGTAAATAATACATTAATCGGTCTCCATTTTAAATTGAAGAAATTTAGAAAGCTTTTATATATCTTCAATATAGCAATAACTTACTTGGCTCAGGAAATATGCCCTTTAACGTATACATGCTAACTGATAATAATAAACACTAAATATAAAAAATATACACTCATCATTTAGTGTCCATTTTATATAAAACTAAAGGCACTTTAAATGTAACAAGATTCTTTCATTTTGTTCTGTATAATCAGATATTCAATGTAAAATTTAATTTAATTACAAATAAAAAGGTAATTTTCGTTTCTTTTTTATCACTTAATTTTTAAAAAACTGTCAATTTGCTATGCCATAGACAAAATTGCTTGTGGCCAGTTTTATTTTTTAGTTCTCACTAAAGAAATGAAAATATTAAAAAAGTGTTAAAAACTATATCACAGCATTTATTAATTATATTTGTTTGTACTATGTTGATGCACTTATTAGTTATTGCCTAGGTGATAAATCTAAAATTGATAAAAGCATTATCTACATTATTGAAGATACAAGTAGATAAACATTTCGATAATAAAAGAGAGAGAAAGAAAATAAAAATAAAATTCATCTTAATGTAAAAAAATACATCAATCAATTTTATAATCTACTATTTTTTTAAAGTATCTATTAATACTGAAAGAAATAAAACCATAACAAAGTATAACGATCATATTAAATAAAAAAGTATACCAAAATATGAATTGTCAAATCAGTATACAAAAATAATAACAAATTTAATTAAAAAAAAAACTTTAATTAAGAATGACAAGTAACAAAAGTCCTACGAGAAATGAAAAATATAAGTTATCCAGAAGAGGAAAAAAGTTACAGCTTTCAAATGATCAAAGGACTTTGCTGGCTTTACCAAAAGATATCTCTGAACGAACGTGGTATGCGCATAATTATTTATTTGTACAAATCTAGGCCGTTGTCGTGTCGTGGCACAGCGTGAAAACGAGAAGGATATGGTTTCAATTCCCACTCAGGGAAATTTATTATTTTTGCTCTGGTATTAGAACAAACGGCGGCGATGAGTTTCGCTACTTAACATAAAAGTGTCAAAAATTGTCGATTTATTTGTGCGTGGGGAATGGATTGTCTTGAAAAAAATTAAACATTTTGTGTTTTTAGTACAATACTGCGTTTCAAATTTTAATGTGTTTAATTGATTGTCTTATATTTTATTTATATAAAATATAGCGGACCCACGCGGCTTCGCCCGCTTACGAATATTTGTTAAGTATACTTATGAAATTTCTTTCAGTTTTTAATAGGATTGGTATGAAAATATAAGTCTAAATAATCAAAAAATAGCACAAAAGGAATAATAGGTAGACTTAAGTAAGGGAAATAAAATTCTTAATATTAGAAAAAATACAATATAGTAATTGAAAGGAACAAAAAAGTAAAAGTAATTAAAGGAAATTCTTAATATTAACAATAATAACACTCCCTGTCCCGCTAATTATTTGAATTGAACACTAATTATTAATTAATGTTCATTTTAAATAATTAGCCAAACCGAAACTAAATACTTGTTAGTAACAAGTATTTGGCGGAAAGTTCGGCCGTATTTGGGCCGAAACCGAAACTGAATCTTCGGTCGGTGACTAATGAATAAATAAACGTAACGAAATGAACAACAAATAATAAATAAACGTGTACGTTATTTGTAATTTGTCCTTGTATATGTTCAGGTCAGAAATTTACCAAAAGGAGGAAAACGAGCTTGTAATATTAGATGTTCGCGAGGACATCATTGAAGAGGCAATGAGAATATGTTACGAAAATTATATGAAACGCCAGAATGTTTTGTTTACAGCGTATTGTGCTTCTGAAGCGTGGCTTAAATTAATTAATTGGTAAATATTCTTTAATATATAATAAAACAGTAAAAATATTTTGTCTGTACATTCAGTATGTTTGACTGAAATGAATAATAGAAAGCAAAAATATATTTTTTAATTTCTTCTCTGTCTGTCTGTATGGTCATCTTCGAAAGTACTGAACCGATTTACTTTAACTTTCACCAATTTCTTTGTTTTAACTCAACATTTAAAGTTTGTTTCATCAAAATCTGTTCATTAAAAAAAGTTATCGGCATTTAAATGAACTCAAGGCATGAGTTTGCCTACAAATATAAAGCAATCCATATCTATACTTATACTTATAATTAATTTGTATTTGTTTGCAATAAACCTGTATTTTTAACCGACTTTCAAAACAAGGAGGAGGACTCAATTAAATATTTTCGATTCGATATTCGATTAATTATTTTGAATTCGATTTTGATATTAGATTATTCGATTCGATTTGGGTATTTTTTGTAATATGCAGTCATTACAGTTATTTTACAAGGAATATTATAAATGATTACCCAAATCAATAATTTAACATTTAAGGCTGCTTCTGAACGAGGAAATTAAATTAGTTATTGACATCAACACATTTGACTGTCAGTCAATTCTGTTTACTAAATGAATAATCATGTAGTTCAAGAGAGCCAAGCCACTGGCACTGGCCGCTAGTATAAATAAGCTTAAACCATCCGATGTTTTTTGTTTTGGTATTAGTACATTCTTAAGATTGATTAATTATTATTACTTTTTCTTAATGGTAAAAGCATGGCAAACGAGCGTACGGGTCAACTGATAGTAAGTGATCACCGCGGCCCACGACACCGCGTAACGCCAGAGGAGCTACTTGTGCGTTGCCAGCTTTTGGGGTGGCTGGGCCCCGGAGCCCGGTATTACCTAATGCGAAACGCAGTGGCATAAAGCCACTACTTCACGCCGGTTTTAAAAGCCGGGGGTGGTGATTATTCAGTCGAGTCTG
>DWGR01002960.1:0-12833 GCA_018247715.1 Heliconius burneyi | reverse complement strand
TTGTAGAAGCGCAGCGGCACAACGGCACAGCCATTCTAGGAGATCGTTTCCCACGGAAATAAATTGCGGAATAAATAATTTTTATCTCCTCCCTCTGGCAACAAGAAGAGCGGTGTGCTGTGCGCGGGTTCCCTCGCGCGCGTGCATACCCTATATGAGGGATTCAGCGTGAAGCCTAATTATAAAAAATAACTTTTCTAAGCATTTAACACTAATTAGTCGTTCGCATTAAATTGCAGTCATTTGAAGGACACGACCTAGAGCAATGATTCTGTCCTTGTCACTCTTCTAATGCTAAAACGAGATAGCACAATCTACATAAGTCCTTATCGTATTAAAATGTATACTTTATCTCTTTCTATCGTGTAATGTGTGTATATCTCTGTCTCGCTCGCACTCGAGCGTTGCTAGACAGCCCGTCGCCATGCTACGATCCGTGACGCACTTAGCGGCCATAGCCTATAAAAATTTGGGTATATAATATTTAATTTGTTTTATATTTAACTTAATGTTGTATTTTAATATGATAGGCAAGAAATATTAAAATATTGTTTGTGTGTACTTTAAGATTTTTTTCATGTTCACGCTTTATCACGCTTGTAGCGGGCGGAGGGAACCTAGTGTTAAAACACTCCATTTCTCACTTCCCATTGAATTTTCGAGGAATTGCTTGTTACCAGACCGAAGAAAGGGAAATAGTTTTGGTAGCTTATTAAAATGTATATTGCGCAGTTAGGGAGGAAAGGAGTGTCTTAACACTAGGTTCCCTCGGTTGCGTACTGACAAGCCCGTACTTAGGTTGTTCTCCAAGACGCTGACTCCTAACTATACATAATGATAATTTCTTAGAATCTTTTATTTTTTTGTGCTTCAAATACTTTTTGCTGAAGACTTTTGATGTTTTGTTTATTTAAATCAACTTTTTGTTGCTATCTAAATCAAAATGTATTAAAAAGACATAATTGGACGATGGGTGTGGATTCGCCTCGCTTTAAATAATATCCTATATCCTCCTGCATAGACCCCCAGTATTCTGTCCCCACAATTATGTAAATTTACATGTTGCGTGTTGAGTGTTGTTAGAGCTCAATGTCGTCGCACTTTGTGTTGCGACCAAAGCAAAAAAAAATAACATCATTCATCCCCCCGATTGGGGATCGAACTCACAACTATCGCACTTATTTTACTTACTTTTGACTTATAAATTTATGTGACACTTTTGGTAATATATAGCGTTTGGAGCTCCTTCTTCTCTTCTCTCTGGCTAATTCATTAGCTATGAAGCATGGACCAAGAGAAAAAACCAAAAATAAAAAATACTTTACTTCTTAAAAATGAATAAAAAATGTATATATTTTGTGACAAAAGATACGATGAAATTGAACCTATCAATTACCAATTAAGTTCGCCCCTTCATACAAATCCTTAATATATTCTTAAAACCACTTTAAATCACTCTTGTTTATGTTCTTACTTCAATTGACGGTTTCTTTACAGGCAGCTGATTTGACCTTGACTTTGATACTTCGTTAATACTACTTGTTCGCTCTCCACCTGAATTCGAATCTTTGTGGTCGAGAGGGGGAACTAAACGCCTGTCTATATCTTGTCAGAGAGTGGAAAATAAAATATTCTTCAATATTTGGCCGCGCGGGCGAAGCCACAAGCTTTTTTGCAAGTTTATTAATTTATAATGTATCCTTGGCAAAACATCTGTCTGGTTCTAGTTTAACCTGTTCATTAAGAATAAAAAGGAGATGCATCTTCTTATAAATACAAGTACTCGTACATTCCCATATAAAAAGTTATCAGCTTCTTTCGTTTTTAGTTATTAACGAGGCAAGTAGAAGGACTCCGTCAAGGCAACAGTTTAGTGCCTAATTCATTATTGTTTTTCAACATCTCGCTTTGATCGCATCTCGCATTTAACACTCCCTTCTCCACTCTCCGCCGTATTTTAGACATTGAGTAGGTACTGAGCGGCGGCGCTGAATGCCTCGCTTTTGCTACAATCATCAGTCAGAAGCTGTTCTACTCCAACATGGAGATATCTAGTGAATTATACTTCAGTATCTTCTTGTTTTAAGTACAAGTGTGTGACTATCGTAACGAAACTGTTTAATCTCGCCACAAGTCCAAGCCTTAAGCTTAAGCTCCATCTTGCCTTTATTTGTGCGACATTCTGTACAAGGCTTTATGTGTGCGAAGTGAAAACTCGCTAAAATGAATTAGTTATTATTTATTTACGGTATAAACGCTTTCCAATTGATACAGAATATCTTATAGGGGACAAAATAATTTAACAAATTGGAATAAGGACGGAAAAATTGTACACTTTGTGTGTACTTGTATGACAGAGCAGCGCCATCACTCGTCGTGCAGAGTCGGTAGTTAGGTCACCTTGGATTTAACGCTCAAACTAAATCAAGCTTTACTTAAAATACATAAAATCCATTTTGCTCTACAAATATTAGTCGCTATGCAAAATATTGTACAGTAGACAGAAAATTGTAACATTTTATTTAAATATGTATTTTAAACCTTATATCTATGTGTGAAGCACTAAAATTAGCTAAATCGATATAACTGTTGCAGGGCACTTGCAGCGGGCTCCTTCCCGATTGCATTTTGATTACAATGATTGCAGCGCACGTACTGCAAGTCACTGTAGGTTCAATTTTTTGCAACAGTGTGTATGATTCATTTATTTGTTGGTTGTGTTTGTATGATTGAGGATAGAACACTCACGATTGTTCTGGAACCACTTTTCTTGTACTCGGTATAATATTTATTATATAACTTTTTTAGTTAAACAATATGCCACTGACTCGTTATTCCTTTCTAAAATACAAATACTGTCGATAGTCTATGATATAATAAATATCTGTTTCCAATATCGACATAGAGAAGAGTGTGTTTGGTTGACCGCACTAATCTCAGGAATACTGGTGAGAATGATAAAGTGTTTTTGTGTCGAATAATGTATCCCCGGTTTGGTGCAGCTCGCATCTCTCCGCCACATAGATAGGCTATTACATCCGGTTAATCGTTTCAATGGAGTTTCCTCTGGCACTCTGATGATTGATGTCATTGATGTTAACAACATATTACATACAACGGTATACAACGCTTGGGCGCGTATTTATAAGCAGCTCTCAACATCGATTTGAGTCTTGAGAGTGGTGTATATACATGTATTATGTAATATAAATTCGTATTTACTATACCTATTTTTTTATGGGAAAAGCATGTCAAACGAGCGCACGGGTTACCTGATAGTAAGTGATCACCGCGGCCCACGACACCACGTAGCACCAGAGGAGCAATGGGTGCGTTGCCAGCTTTTGAGGTGGTTGGGCGCCGGAGACCGGCATTACCTAATGCGAAACGCAGTGGCATAAAGCCACTACTTCAGGCCGGTTTTAAATGCCGGGGGTGGTAGTGATCCGGCCGAGTCTGTCCATGCGTGTCGCCATTGCTGGCGGCGTGACTCTCCCACTCGTACTTTAGTCGCCTCTTACGACACCACCAGTACCAGGGTGATCCTATTCTAAGCCGGGAACACGCGGCCTATATAGTATGCCCTCACTCTCTTTATATGGTCACTCAATATTGTATTAACCGTTTGATCCAATTGTAATGAAATGGATACCGTTTTTACTCTTTAGAGCTCTTGGGTGTATCTCAATAATCTGTTGCGTATATCTTTGTAGGTACATATTGAGAACTTAGTGTCAAAATACTCGGCGATGTTAAGTTACACATTTTATGTCAATGACTAACTAGAGTAGAGAAATTAAGTTTTTTGATAAATTATATTCATGTCCTCGTTTAGGTAACAAGAAGCACGGCGTTGAATTCCGCCACTCAACACGCAATATCTCGAAGATTATCTTTTGCTCGATTATTATTCATCATATATTATGCAAGATTCTTTTTAAGGGTTTTCCTTAAATTATTATTAAATATATAAAATACATGCATCCATGTAATGTTTGAATAAGGAAGAAAGCACCTACCGCGAGGTACATATATAACATCCTATCTCCTCAACCTTGGACTTATTTACGTGTATTGACGTCACCGACCTCCCCCCGCCGCCCGCCGCCCGCCCCGCGTCCCGTGTCGGTGAGAAACGGAAATAAATATAATTGGTAAAAGATTATCTGCTTACTTGTAATGGATATATATGTGTGTAGTATGTATTAGACAAGATTACCACTTGAAGGCAATCATTATTTTTATTTCTTTATTCGAGTAATAAGACAAAGCGCAGTGTTGACTTCCGCCACTTAACACGAGAGACATCTACGCTCCGCCCAAAAACACCGCCAAATTGAGTCATTAGCTTCAAATATAGAGCGGTGCGTAGGGAACGGAGTTTTTACTTAGGTACTCTCTACTTACTCTGCTACATGCGGGATACAGCGTGAAGCTAAAATTTTTTAATTAATATCTCTCTTATAATATCCCCCATATTCATAATCAAAGTACACAACAGCTAGGCACAGACAAGTAGGTATACTTGTTAGGTAAATATAATATTACATTTTACCCGTGACTTCACTCGCAGCCTATAGCTGTGCTCGATAAATGGACTACTTCACAAAAAAAAGGTTACAATTCAAACCGTTAGTTCCTGGATAAGTGCGTCCAACCAAACAAACTCTACGATTTTATAATATATTAGGAGTAAAGAAGCAGGACCACTATCCTCAAATCAGATCAAATTGTAAACGAATGGTGCCCCGTGTTTCTGATGTCCCCCCCCCCCCACCACATAGTGCTTGCATTTCTTCAGGGACAGAGTACCCTCTTTTCTCGTGGGTGGAGGCCACCCCCCGGTGTCGCTGTAAAAGCCAATAGGGCTAACAGCATTAACCTCAAAAACAATAGTTATTTTTCCCGAGAGTAGAGAGAACAGAGAAGGCATATTACTAATATTTATCCCTATCTAGTATTATGTTTTAAAATAAATATAAATAGTAAAACATCCACATAAATAGATGTCATCTCATCTAAAGATACGCCAATACAAAAGAGTCACGTCCAAAGTATTTCAATACAATATCCGCAATAAGTTTCTTATATATTTTTTGCGCGCACTCTTTATCCTCCACTTCCAAATGTAGAGTCGTTCTTCACGCCTCGCTTTTAACTTTCCACGTATTTTTTGCGTGATAGCTCTAGCCTTGAATTTTTAATTTCTGGAAATATTAATACTTGTTTTTTTTTCTAGCTAGATGTATCTGGCATATAACAGGGTAGGTAGAGGGTACTTAGTGACAGATTCCTCCGTTGTCCATGGAACACTCAATTTTCGGGACATTACATATTGAGTGGTTAATTCAATTTCTAACAGGGCGTGTAAATAAACAATGGTAATTCATTCTCCTGATTGTATGGGATGCGACTGCAGCCGTCGCGTTCTCAATCAGAGGCTGCGCCACGATGGTCTTTACTTAAATTAAAAACTTTGTGTGTAACAATATTCCTCAGTTTCAACTTTACAGCGAACTCGAACAAGATGAAGAACAGTATCGTTTTACAATTAAGAAATGTTTTTTAATTAGTGAACATTGTTGCATTTAAAACTCTATTACATATACATAAGGCGCAAATTTAAATAGCAATGTTCATAGAGATCTGGTTACAATTATCAAAATTGAAAATTCGAAATTGATTAACGACGAACGTTTCTATGGAAGAATTATTACTTTTACATTTGTAGCAAGCTTACAATGTGTGCATCTGACAGCTTCACGCGGTATCCCGCATATAGCAGGACAGCAGTGGCAGAGGGACCGATGGTGTCGAAACAATTCTTTCTCCACTCTTTATTCAGGTTCGGAGACACCGTGTGGTGGAACCACGTGGTGAGTAGTGGAACTCAACGCCGCACTTTGTTCTGTTAACTAATTAAAATAATTTATACTCGAGTAGGAAACTGCCGTCGCGCTTACATCAGCTGTGTCGCTACTTTTTGTTTTTGTAGAAGCTATTTAAATACTATTGAATTACAAAAACTAAAATTATTTTCCTTAGTTTTTTCTTATCTTTATTTTTTTGGTTTTACGCTGTATTCTGCATATATGTAACATACCTGTATGGATAGAGGGAACCTAGGAACCTGGTGTTAAAACATGTCGGTCTCCACTTTTCACTAATTTATTAAAGCAACGGGTTTGGAGCGACGCTACTGTTGAGTAGTCGCCAGAGCGGGAAAGTGATGTCCCGAGTGGGAATCGAATTTACAACCACCGCTTTTACATTCGCGCGCTTTGGCCTCTGCGTTACGACGAGCCTATACTTATCTTAAATATTTACTGTATCTAAGTTACTTTATAATTTATTTTTGCACTCTCTACCTTTATAGAGAAATCAAAGAAGAGATAAAATCTAAGGAGACCACTAAAACTAAAAATGTTTATTTTTTCAGCTTCTCGCTATGTCACATGTAGCATGACATGGAGAGATGACCTAGTATAAAACATTCCGTCTCCATTTCCCATTGAATTCGATACATTATCTTTGGAGTGGCGAATCTCAACACCGCACTTCGATCATTTCGTGTTAATCGAATCCGCTACCATCAAAATTATTATTTGTTTTGCTACGCATTGAACTTATTATAATTTAACTAATCACATATAATAGAGTTAAACACAAAAGGAAACAAAACAATAGCACCAAGCCTCATTGTGATTCCGTTCAGTTCAAGGATACGGTCTAAACGTATGTATGTATGTTTGTTACAACTGCTCTACACACCTTGCCCGGTTATGTAAGAGAGCGTGGAGCCTAAAGAGAATTATTTAAAGTTTTTTTGATATGAATTCTTGGTAGCAAAACATGCTTTTAAATATAAATTTGTTTATCTGATTTTAGTATGATACAGTCGCTGCCTCTACTTGTAAGGCCATCTTGGCGAAGTAACATAGCGTCTAACTATAATAGCGTCGGGTATGGGTTCGATTGCGTAATTATGGAAATGAATTATTATTGTGATAAGACAAAGCGGGGCGTTGAATTTCCTCATTTAACAAGAAATATCTTTGTATTTGGGCGGCGCGTAGAGTGAGGGGTGTCTTAATTCCCAAGTTGATACTGGGCAACTTCCTTTGCAGAGTCCGTATTCTGGAAAAACGTAAAAATGCTGCTGAATCTAAGTGACTCGAATTCGGGAAGAATCTGGAGAACAGATAATCACAACACTCAGTTCGTTGTGCGTAGACACGATAATAACAGCCATTTATTGCTGAAGTACCAAAGATACATTTATTCACATCGCCTCTATTAAAATGGACATTGATTATAAATAATATGATTTAGTTTGAAAGAAGGTTTTTTTCCAAGTAACGAGTCGGGTTGTCATGTTTCATTATTATTATAGAAAAACTATTTATCAGTAGGTTTTTTCTGCGCCATGGGGAGGAGAACAAAAACTCTACATTACATCATTAAATCCCACTCTCGTTAGAACCGAGTGCGCAAAGGATTTAAGGCCGTATAAACCTTAATATAAAAATGACATTGCAATGCTCTATTTTTTAACAAAATCTACTTTTTTTGCCCTACACCTGAGTAATTAGATAATTTTCTTAACGACATAGCAATAAGGTCGAAATTATTAATTTAGATTTATTAATACATCGTGCGGAGTATGACATAATGCGGTAAAAAACTTTGGCGAGTGTACCGCCACCGTCCGCAAAAAAAGCCGTCTTAGCAACAGCGTCGTAGAACATTCATCATTTATTACACTTGTCATTTCACGTGACATTGCTCGAATTAGTTTTGATAAGTGAAAATTACTTCCTTGCTGCAGTTTGGAAAAGATATATAATTTTAAATATTTTTTGAGTGAAGACCACATAATATGTTTTATATGAAGAACATCGCCAGTGGCACAGTACAGTGGGATAGCGAGAGTCTCGCGGTAATCCTCGGTTGCGCGTTTGATTTGTAATAAGGGGAATTATTTATTTTCAAATAACAAAAAAATATGGTAACATGTGTATATAAATATCGACAGGAGAGGCGCGGGTTCAAGTCGACCACGTTCCTAAGTAGTACAACAAGTTGACCAGCTGTAGGGATCTATTTTTTAAAACTTTCTATGACAGATGATGAAAAATCTCCCTTTGTCTTGGTTTCCTTTGGGTTCCACTGTCAATAATACCGTAAGTCACTATAGCACGCTGTCAACATGCCACGAGGCGCGTGAGTTCGGTCGGTTAGTCTCTCTCGGTTCTCCTTTGTTTTCGCATCGTATGCAAGATGAACTTGGTACTCATTACACTCCGTGTCTTCTTTTGTCCCAATTTTTAGGATATTACGTATCGAGTGATGAAACATAGATCAGTGCAATGAAAATAACTTAAAGTATTTAATTGAAGTGTGCTTATTGCTGCGACTGCGATATCAGATAACTCCAAGAGCGTTTTGATTAAATGTGGATAATTTACATTATATAAGGACACGTCGGTCGTCACGTGGCGGGATGCGCACACGTGCAAAACGATGTGTGCGTGTGTGGCTACGTGTATATTTACGTATATATACTCGTACATATACACGTGTTTGGGTGTATGTAGGTAAAAAGTGTAAATTGAAGATAGATACATGATTATAATGTATTTAATATGTTGTTTTTAACTGTGCGACTGGAAATTCGACTGTTCGTGGGTTCGATGCTCACTAGCGGAAATTTAATGTTTAATATTTTTATTTCCTCGCTCTGATAACAAGACAAAGAGTGCATTGGTCTTCGTAATGTATCGACAATTATCAGTAGTGTCGGAACACTAAGTTTCCCATGCTGATTCTACCCCGCTATATGCGTGAAGCGTGAACATAAAAGATAAGTTAAACTAATAAGCAACGTTAAAAGTAGATTGCAATATAAGAATAATACCGGTTATTATTTTAGGTGATAAAAACCACATTTTAATATTTAAAAATCCACCGGACCGACATTTCCCTGTAATGCACAGTCATATTGTTAATTATCTTAAGCTTAGTAAGAACTCTGTCAAGTGCGAGTTGGACTTGCTCACCGAGGGTTCCGTATCAATCTTCAATGGCAATTTTTTGATATACCTATAGATTATCTATTTTCTGATTTCGTTAAATCATTATAAGACCTAAGCCATTAAAATTAGAAAATCATTCCTTGGCATTTTCACGAGCTTTTAAGATAACAGGTCTTCAAAAACAGATTATATATAACAGATCATATATTCATACTTTAAAGGTTATTATTTGGGTTTTGTTTTTTTGAGTAACGGGACCCTAAAAAGCTAAAAAGTTGTAATTTAACCCGCAGGATGCGACTCAAGACACTTGAAGCTTCCTTCGAGGAATTATCTTAATTGTGGTAATTTTGTAATTCTACTTTAACTTCGGAAAGCTTTTTACGAGATATAAACAGTGGGCTCGTCCACCGATGTTGGTGCGAGCTCGTTCATGCTCGAATTGTTTTACGTTATTAACTTGTTATAGCAACTTCCGACTGCTAAGATTTTATGACTAACTTATCGTTGCCCACAAATTTATGTGTGGACTTTTCGATGTTAAATCCCGTTTATCCCCGCTCTCTTCTCTCCTCTCTTAGTACTCCCCTGCACTCCCTAACCTAAGTACGCGCCTAGTTGTAGCTTTCTAAGTAGTTCCGACATTGTGCTCACTCTGTCAGTCAGTTAGTAACTTAACAGTTATATTTCTGAAAGATATTTTCATTTAATGATGATAAATACTAAGAGTTGTGAATGACACGTCCACGTGACGCATTGTAGGTGCCCCAGGTAGACCGCAGGTACGGTGAGCAGTGAGTTACGTTGAAACGATTAAGAGAATAGCCCTTATAGAAATAAACGGCAAAGTAAACCGAACCAGTATTTCCTGAGACTAGAGTGTTCCGCCAAACAAATGTATCAGCTTTATAATTTTAATATAGATTCTTAGTTGTATACGGAAGACGTTTGTTGCTACGAGGATGTTACATTTTTTATCTTCGCAAGTGATAAGAGATATCTATTTAATTCACATTTGAATTGGTGCTCTCAATTTTTAAATTCAAAACTTTTTAATATGAAAAATTGAATATTTGCATCATTCAATAGAGCATTTAGTAGGGTAGGCGGAGGGAACTTGATTTTAGACCATTCATTCCCCATGCAACGCCTACTTTCAAATTAATTAATTTAATCAAATATAATCTTTCCTCTAAGTAGAAATCGAGCCCACGATCATCACCTCAACTATCCCACTGCACTACAACGACACTCAACTGAAAGAACATAAGATCAAAAACAATTATTACCAAAAACAAAATGAAACGGACGAATGAGGTGATGTTTATGTGTATGTGTGAGGTGTAGATAAATCAATAAAGCCGGCTATTGAAGACTCGAATTTATTTTCATTTCCAAACTCTACACGTGCCTATAACCGAAACTTGTTTGCGCTTAATCTAACATCTCGTTACCTTGAATAGGAGGGTTTAGTCCTATATCATAAATAGTTAATTATCGATTTAAGACTTTAGTACAATAAATGTAAAGTCTATTTTCATACAAAAACTTGTAAGAGTTTTATCTTTTTAGTATCAAACGAAGGCAGTGCAAGTGCGGCTGTATGTTTTATTGCCTCACTGTTTTATTCGTACAACGAAACTATTAGAACTTGGTTTCATTTCAATTTCTATTCTAAGTTAATTGTAATAAGATCTATTTTAAATTATTAAAACATTGTCAACAAAACCAACAAAGACTAGTTATAGGTCCATCCTTGTCAGATATATAGGGACAGAGCGAGAGGGACTTTCTAATTTAGTCTCGTAATTTAGTTTTATAGAACGTTAAAGAGGTGCATCCCGCGAGCACGTCGCGCACATGCAATAAACAACGCTAATAAATATCCTGACTGTACACAATAAAGCACGCTTCACGCTGTATCCCGCACACACTCCATTCCCGACGTCCTGTCCAACTTTAAACACTTGTCTTTGAGAACTAGGAAGTGAAATAAATAATATAATCATATCTGCGAATGGGGTTTGAATCCACAACCATTACGTTAAACGTCATCTTTAAAATAAGACGTTTGTCGCTCATTATAAAACAACCGCAGCGGAGGAGAGAGCGACATCTTACTGAAAAACCGCAAAACATCATTTAGTTTAAAATGAAAGATAATAAACCACACACTTCACTACTCATATAAATAACTAAAAAAATAAAATAAATCAGCTTCACGCTGTATCCCGCACACAGCAGGGTAGGCAAAGAGAACCTAGTGCTAAGACTCCGTTCCCCACTTTCTGCCGAATTCTGGAGCCATTGCGTGTTGAGTGGCATAACTCAACGTCCCACTTGGTCTCTCCACCAGTGCGAAGAATTGGAAATATAAACGTAAATAAATATTTCACTTCCTCGAGTGGGGATCGAACCCACAACCGTATAAGTCGTATAAGTGTATATATATGTAAGTGTACATAATATATCGTTTTTATTATCATAGCATCACTAAATATGTATGTACATACAAACAATATAATTTATATTTATATGTTAATGTATGCAAGTCGCTATAACTACACCCACGTGAACAACTTAGAAACTGTTCTATAACAACTATTTTTAGATTAGTTACTTGTTGAGATCGTCGTGCCACAGCCTAACATTTGGCTGTAAGCGCGACGGTAGTGGGTTCAATGCCCAGTCGGTGGATTAGTCTGGTAATAAGCCACGGCGCGGCGTTGTCTTGCGCCACTAAATACACAATATTTCGAATATTATACGGAAAAGAGTATGTAACGAATCTTAGAGTAAAGAAAATAAAATTATGTGCAGTTAAATATCAAGAAAATGTAAGAGAGGCGAATGGAAATGAATATGCAACTGTCGCGCTTACAATCAGATCCTGCGCCGCTGCACCACGACCTAAGTAGATTAAGATTCACAAAGAAAAAGATCTTGAATTCATAATACCTTCCTTTGTCTGCTTTTAATAATAATTAATCAGTATAGTCTACAGTGAGGCCTTCAAGTTCGTTATTTGTATAATATACATACTAGTTGTAGTATGTATATATTTGTATAGAATTAATACGTGATTACGTTTGTCAGTCACGTCTCGTCACGGCGTGTCGTGTCGGCACCGACACTGTACGTGCTTAGTATTTAGCAATCTAATCGCTTGCCTATATAGGATTATTGTCTTTGTGATATAGTATGAAATACATTTGTTTAACTTTACATTGTACGGGAACCTTGTATTGAGATATTCCGTTCCCCAAGTAGCGGAACTCATCGACGCGTTACGTCTTGTTACCAGAGCGAGCGAACACGAAAAGTGGGAAATGAGCCTATAATCGTCATATTAATTTTACATATCTAAAAGTCAGTTTAATGTTATACCTATCAACACACAATCGAATCGAGTCAAATTTAGGTAAAAAGCGGAGAGCGGAGAGCTTATGATGATTTTCTTGAATTATACATTTAGCAGAATGAGAAAATAATAGACTCAATATTTTAAATTCTACTCACGAGAGAAATTTTAAAATAACATCGTGTCATGTACACTAACTAGTGTTATTCAAAATAATATATTAATATTATTCTTAACTCAACTAATGTAACAATATTTTCTCATTTCTGTTTTAGGAAAAATGTATTTTATAAAATATATGGTTACATTGTTAGTCCCCGAGGTGACTGCAATCGCAGGTCTCGTGAGTAACTGAGCGTATAGATTTTTCTAATTTAAGCGCAGTCAGCGCGTACAATGAAATAAACTATAGTTTTATATTATTATCAGAAATGTTG
>DWGR01002959.1:0-12834 GCA_018247715.1 Heliconius burneyi | reverse complement strand
AAGGGAATTGTAGATGATGAGCGATGCAAAGAGCTGACTAATTTGAGAGTGCGTATTACTATTGAATATTTATTACTATTATTATTACCTAGGCTAGTTTTAATGGTTATATAGTAGTGCATGATAGAATAAAGAATGGGGCAAATATTCTTATTTTGATATTTTATACTTGACAGATGTATTACTAATACTTCTTTTCATCCCACAAGTAAAGGACGGCAGTTAATATATTTATTGTATATAGATTGTATGTTAGTAAATAAGGTAGTGGAATCAAGTAAAGAAAATATATTTATTTATTTATTATTATAATGGAAGTTACATACCAGTAAATTATACTATGTCCTACAAAACTCTTAATTAGTTATTCTATTATTTTATTATTTTAGTCAGTAGAGAAACTGATGCTACATTTAGTGTACCTGAGCATTGAAGTAAAAATAATCCAATCCACTAAGTGAGGATTGCCACAACCATTAAATTTATAGTCAGATGATGTCTCACTACACCTTGATGGGCTCTATAGTTTTAAAACTAAATAATAAGGTATCAATACAACTATTACATAATCTTTCTTCTAAAATGACTTACAGGTTAAACTATTCAACAACATGGCACACTGTCAGCTTCAGTTTGAAGAGTTTGGTGCAACGTTAGACCTTTGCAGCAGAGCCCTTAAATATGATCCAGACAACACAAAAGCCCTTTACCGAAGATGTATTGCATATGTAGGTCTCCACATGTATGAGGAGGCTTGGGAAGACATCCAGAGAGCTCTAAACATTGATCCTAATGATAAAGCTTCTTTGCAAAAAGCTGCAGAATTAAGGCCACATATTGAAAAGATAAATAAAGATTATGCTAATGTCATCAAAAAAATGTTTGGTTGAATGTTCATATTTTAGATGCTCATCATTCGCACAAATATTATATTGTTTGCATAAGTAAGAATAAATATGGTAAAAAAATATTGTGGCCTACAATATTTCTTTGATTTTTTTAAATTATGTTTGCTTGCAAAGTTATCTTAAAATTATTAAATAAATCTTAGTTATTTTAAATTTTATAAAGAAAAGTAAGGAAAGAAGGGAAAATATCGAGAATTGTAAATATGTTAATTGAAGCCTTTGAACCAGCATCTAGTAGAAATAAAATAAATTGCTATACAAAATCTAACAAATACAATAGTAAATTGCTAAACAAGCTTATACAAAATAAAGTATCTTCATAAAATGTATGCTGTAATCATCTCCATGCAGTTATGTTATGTTTCTAATTATTTTCCTTTTGATTATTTTACCAATACCTCTTATCCAAATGTTGCAAGGCCATTGATATAATATGTTTAATTATATTTAAATAGCATTTATTTTATATAAATGATCAATTAATATTGTGTTATAAGTTATAAATGTTGTAATATAGTTATAGATAGTACTATAAATGTTGTATGTATGTCTGTATGTGTAATAGTTCTCTTGTAAGTTTCTTATAGACCCTTTAGTCGCACCATTTTCTAATTAATAGATTATATAAGAAAAGTTCCATGAAAACATGTTGTTTTGGGCATATTATTTATATTGCTCCATGTTATATCTCACATTCTACAGTGAAGGCGGAGGGAACCTGCTGTAAAGGCACTGTTTCCCATGATTATTTTTGTGACATTGTGTTTTGAATGACGTTATTCAACGCCACACTTTGTTTTGTTACATCTCATACATGGCATCAGCCTCTATTATGAATAGGGATATTTTTTTTTAAATCTTCGTATTGTGAAAGTTGTGGGATAAATACGATACAATAGTGTTATAAAATGAAATATAATTTCCTATTTTCATTTAAATAATTGCAAAACTGTCAGCTTAGATTAGTTCTTCAATTAATTTTTGTTAGTATTTAAATTAGGAGCGCCAATTAAACAGATTAACTAGATTTAAGTACACTTGTCCCATTGATGTATACTAATTAAATTATATTAACTAAAAGTAATATTTCTTTAATGATTAATAATATAGTATGGTGGTATGAATACCATTAAATGGAAAGAAAGTGAGATAAGTATCTAGGACTTGAAAACCAAATGTGGTTAGGAAAGAGGGCCCCTTTAGAATATGTTTTATTTGATATAAGATTTATCAAATAAAACATATTCTAACGGACAACACAGTATTTTACTTTTTTATTTGTATAATAATTCTTGTTTAAAAAATGCATATATGTTCTTTTTTTTCTAGCTTCAAGCCCGCACTTTAGGTCAGGCAGGGAGAACCTAGCGTTAAGGCATTTCTGTTCTTCTCCTTTCGACGAATCAACTAGGGGTTGCATGTTGAGTGGCGGAACCCAACGCCGCACTCGGGCCAACTCACAATCGTCGCGTTTATATTTATTTTATTAGCTTCACGCTTTAACCCGCACAGGATTGGGTAGGCAGAGGGACCATAGTGTTAAGACACTCCGTTCCCCACTTTCTGCCGAATTCTGGAGGCATTGCGTGTTGAGTGGCATAATTCAACGCCGCGCTTTCTCTCGACACCAGAGCGAAGAATTAGAAATACAAACGTTCATAAATATTTAACTTGGGTGATGGGAATTGAACCCACAACCGTCGCGTTACAGTTATACCTTGTGCCGCTGCGCCGTCGTGGCGGCGTATATCTGTTGATACATAATTAGAAATTATATTATTCATTTAAATTCTAATTATGTATCAACAGAACAAGTTTGTATAAACTAAATATAACTTTTTTTTTCAGTCATAAACAAAAATAAGATAAAATTAATGGAAAAAGAAAATGGTGAAAATATTCAAAGTATGTAGATATGTAATTAAAGTTGTTTAATCTAAAGATGTAGCTGTAAATTGTAAGTTATTTTCGTTTAAAATCGATCTGTTTAACAATATATCATAACTATATTATATTATATTTAAATAGCAGATAACTTACTACTATATATGTAAATTCGCATCACTAAAGGTCACTCTAAATTATACTTGGAAGACCGGGCCTTGGACTCGGCCGCCCTGAAGTTAACTATGGATGGTTGTGCAGATTCGATTTAAGGATTTTTCTTACTTTTGATTATTTTCTTCAAGAGTGAACAATGCGTATTGGTTCAGATATCCTAACTTCAGGGCGGCCACAACTCGTCGACAGTACTATACCTACTTTGATAGTGGCATGGCGCCTAGACATTGTTAGCTTCAGAGATATATTTTCTACTGCAGCTTAAACTAATGTAATTAGTGTATTTGTGTAGTTTGACTATAATGTACTTTGACTACTTCTCACTTCCAATACTATTGCCTCAATAAATACTCTTAAATGGTAAATGAAATAAATATATGTGAATGTTTGCTTCGCTTTTTTTCTGTACCCAATTACTTTTAAACAAAAATTTTCATTAATTAAAAGACTAATAATAATCATATAAGGTACCTGCACCATGTAAGGCCCACCTTATTTGTTTTTAAGTACAAAACATAATCAATGAATGTTTAAATAAAACAAAAGTTTTTAATAAATACTTTATTCAATAATTAATATATAACACAATTAATTTTAAATTAATTTTAAAAATTTAATATATAACATAATTAATATAAATCACAGTTTTGTAACAGATAACAAATGCTAACTATTAAATATAAAAACTTTTTAAAAAAGTGACTTCTGGGCCTTATTCAGACCACTATTCCTTAATAAGGCCATACTTGAGCCTTATTATCATATATAAAAGAATTATGTTATCATTGATATTCAATAATCCAGATAAGCACATTATTCTTTGGAATGTGATGGTAATAATAAAATAAATTATCCCTTAATAATAAAAGCAAAAAATATATGGTTAGAGTTCTTAAAACTTTATATAAATAATAAACAATATAAACTTAAAGTCTTTAAGCTACCGTAAATAACTTGTGTTATCTGTCTTAGTTTTCCAATTTTATAAACAAAACACAACCATTAAAAATCTACACATTAAATAGAAAATCAAATAAAATAGAAACTTATTGACAGTAATTATGTAATTCCACTTATAGGGATCAGTCTTGAAATTTACGTAAATACAATAAATTCTTCAGTAATTGTTCTTAAGATCATTAAAATTATATATTTTAAATTTTGGTAGTTTGGTTATTGATCATTTTTATTGTTTTTTTATTTAGGTGTAGTATATTAGGTTTTAGAATACCTGATTTTTTCTTTATAATCATGTTGAGCTAGCCTGTAAGTGTGATGTACAATCTTAAACATTGTTAAACATTTGTACTTTATTTAAGTGTCTGTAAATTTTGTATGTTACGTTGGCTTGCCAAATAAATAAATAAATAAATTATTTTTTTAATGCATGCTCTCTCTCTCTCTCGCATCTCGTGGTACCAGGCTCCACATAATCTACATTGCCTCATGTGCAACATTTCATCTTGTTTGCAAGCATGACAATACCAAGTCTCAGCTAAAAGCATCGGTCGCTTCTTTCTTGTCACTTCAGATTTCTGATCTATGATGGTCTTTGGGCGAGTTAGTTGAGGATGCCTTTTTAAAAATAATTATAATCATTTTCTTTCAGCTGCAAGCATCATTAAAACGATTATGTATGTTATTTTTTGTACAAAAAACATATGCTTGCTTTCGAACAAGTTTAGGTAATAGGGGCATTCCCACTTCAGCTAATCGTTATATTCTAGCCACTAAATCTTCTTCTTGTTCTGGTCTTAAAGTGGTCGACCGACCTAATTTTCTTTCCATGGAACCAGTTTTTAAGTGATTTCTTAATGTTCTTCGTGGAATATTATATCTTCTAGCAGCTTTTCTTTGGGAAAGAATTTTTCGTTTTTCAGCCATTACAGCACTAGTGATCTGGTCCTCGGATCAATTTGCGCGTTTCTGCTTTGGTTTAGATGCCGATGCTTTGACTAGTTCCATAATTCTACTGAAATATTAAAATAAAACAACCCTAAATATTACATAGTCATAATAAGGCCCAGGTCGATTTTTAGTGGGCTTTACTAGGCTCGTATAGTAACTTCGTACAAAATTAAAATATATAATAATCAAATTTACTGTCAATATTGAAAAATAACATGAATTAAAAGCTTATAAATCATTATAAATAATTAAAACAATAATTCACTAAGTATTATTAAACGTACTTACGTTTTTATACGTCAAAATTTAATAAGCACGTACGTGCGAGAGCACGCGCTTCCTTCTATTGACCCCATCAAGTTCCAACAGATTCGCCACAGCGCGATGGTTGCTATGGATACGGTGGCCATTCTAGGTTAGATACTCGACGACGAGAGCTCAATCGATTTAACTTTATACTTTCGGAAATTTAAAATATGGGCTTTATTAGGCACTGGACCTTACATGGGTCACCTACCTTATATAATTATTATCTCTAACGAACCTCTCTCGGTTTCGCTCCTTTGAACATATAATTTCATTTACTAATCAGAATTACTTTTGGTTTCTAATAATAATATCATTTTAAAAACAATATATATGTTTTTTTAATTACATAATTTGGTATAACATTAGAAGTTGAGACAGATTCTTTCTAGTGACAAGCAATACTTATTACCTATTTAGTAAGGCACATACAATTTTAGCATTTTATTTTTTGTTAAAAAAATGAGTCGAGTAACTGAAGTCGCGTCTGATGTTAAAAACCATAATCAATTTTAGATTTGATTTGATTTTGCACGAATATTATGGTTGGACAGGAGGAAGACATGGCCGAGTGTTCGCAGTTTAAATTACTGCTCGTTTTGATATTATATTTTACGCAGTTATAATATTTACCGTTGGTTTTACTAATAAAATGGGGACAAGCGGAGTGTTGGTGATTTACGTCAGCGCAGTGCAAACAAGGCCTGCAGTCGGACACACAATTTTTGCTGATATGCCCAAACTGCAAACACCTGTTGGTGGTCTATATTTAATCGGCCCAGTCGGTTAGCTCCACGCCATACAACTGGACTAACAATAAACACCACATTATTATGTTCTTCGAAACACACAGCGTTGATTGAAGAAGCAGTCCTCTAATTTTGCCTATTTCTTTGAATATAGTGTGCATTTATCAAATAATCTTCGTTATAATTTCCTCTTTCACTTCTGCATTGATGCGTATGTCCTATATTCTCTATGGCGCTGTCATCTGTCACTCATAGCGTCTTATAATTTTGCCGCGATTGGTAGCACAATTGAAAAATAACAAAATTTTCTTTCGTCTTCTTCTATATCGTGTACCACACAATCAAATAGATGTGCTATGTGCTAATAGATATAGTGTTCTGTTACAATAATAATAATAATAATCTATAAAACAAAACGGAAAAATATTTCATTCCAAATTTGACTATGCCTACTATCTTGTAATGAATGGATAGTCTACACATCATAATTAAAAAAATGTGCAGTTCATTTTATTTCCCTGGTGTCGTCGAAGTCACACACATTAACAGCATAGTATATACTTGAGACAATTTTTATTTGATTATTATCAAAATGTACTTCAGATTTTTTAATATAATTTTAAATAAACAATCCGTTACACGTATATAAAACTTGTCCGTAATCCAAAAATTTAGCAAGCATTTTAAAAATTTCTACCAAATTTACCAAAAACAAAATATCTTTTAATTTGATAACATTACACGGCGGCCGTTCACTTTATCACATCGGTTTTTAATATTTTCCATTGAGGTAAATAGAAAAAAAATATGATCAAACAAATATTGCTTAGTATAATATGATAAGATTCTTCATTAGTTATTGTAAGCAAGTATATTTTTGTTGTATTTATTGCCTTATATTTTTAATACTTTGGGAACCTGGCATTGGCTAGATTTTTTGAATTTTCATTAAAATATGGATGTGATATTGTAGTCAAGAACGTTATTAACTAATACGTTTATTAATAAAAGTATTAACCAAAAAAATAATAGTAGGATGGATACTAAATACTATTCTGTAGAAGTGTGTCCTCTCTGTGATCATCAAAAAAATTATATTTTGTTGGTGAGCTCGATTATTTGGATAATTATTTATTTGATTAGTTAATTGTTATATTAGTTTTAAATGTGGTTAATACCTATTTATAATTACACTGGGCTGGAGCAGTGGAGTGTTGATACATCGGAAAGGGTACACCCTTAATTCTACACCTTGGTCGCAAGTCCCAGGTACTGCTCCATGCATCACATCGTTTAATCACTTCTGTAGTGTTAACATTGTTTATTAACTTGGTAGATAACGTTTTTTTAAATATATTTCACTTCCGATTTCTTACAATATCGAATATTTGCTTCAAAAATTAATAACGTTCTGGTTTCAAATTTTGTCTGTATTATGTTGATCTATAAAAATTTAATATTTCGTTCATATCCTCGTCCCGTTTTGTGTATGACTCGTAAGAACGTTTGTGTCCGCGAAATGCGAGTGAAATTAGGGTGTATTTAAATTTTTTGATTGGATCTCTAAGCGCCCCATTGACTGGTAGTGTCTTCTCCATTGTGGTTATTTTATAAAATCGTATTAAGAAACACACACAACTATATTACTCACCCTTCAGACACACTACTCGGTCAGCCACCTGCCTGCCGCTGCATAACCAAGACACAGCTGTATAAAGCGTACTCGTATGTTAGATCACATCTAACATACGCCTGGTACGCATTAGACAGCACGCAGCAGCAATTCTGATTTCAGTTGCAACAAAACATCGTCCTAAGTTGCATCATCCAGGCTCCCTTTATCGTCAAGAACATCACTCTCCACAGACACCTCCAGATGGAGAGCCTGGCGGACGTTCGGCGTCTCGCAAGCAACCCGTTCCGCCGAGCCGACGCCTTCGCCCACCTGCATCTGCATGACTGGGCCCGACTGTACGTTCGCGTTCCGGATGCTTATTTACAATTTTTCATATTGTAAAACAAACTTTTCAAACTTTGTACTTTAAAGTAGCGTTGAATATACCCAGTGTTAACCGTGAGTAGACTTTTAATTCGTTTCTATCAATTTCATTCGAATCTAGTCTGTATAAATATATTGTTTCAGCTAGAGCTGAAACAATATATTTACACAACCCAAAAAGGCCTCGCCTTCCCCACACTCACCCTAGTGGGAACCGAAATATAGGGAGACAAGCTAATTTCTCGTTGCGCCACGTTAGAAGGCATATTTTTTAAGTTTCACGCTGTATGTACGCAGAGTAGGCAGAAGGAACTTGGGAATCTAGTGCTAAGACTCTCTTCCCATTAAAATACTTCCTTTCACCACTTTCTGTGGATTGCGTGTTGAGTGAGGAAATAAAAATATTAAATATTTAACTCCCTCGACTGGGAATTAAACCCACCATCTACCGCGTTAACAGTTACACGCTTGTGCCCCTGCCCAACGAATTCCCTATGTAGATATAAAATAATTTTGCGAATTTGTAGTAACATGAAAATAGAAATCAGCTCCACGCTGTATCCCGCTGTATATCAATTTTTTCGTCCATACTTTGGCGCGTATATACCTAATACAAATTTAATACTTAAAGGATTTTCCCATGAATACCGTTGTCAGAAACGGACCAATTAAAATGGGACCACACGGGAAGCATTAGCTCTCAAATAAAAATAACCAAAAAAATAGGTTCACCCAGTTAAAAGTTCTGAGTTCACAAGCAAACAAAATATAGAAGAATATACCCATATTAAAAAAAATGTTACATGGATTTTGATAAAAATGCGAATGTTCCCGAAGTATACATTAATAATAATCACATAAAATATCATTTTTGTGTTGTAACGTGTCATAATTATAGACTCGAGGAAATTTTTGCTTAATTATGCATAAATTTTCCCGTAAGATAAAATACGAGTATGTGGGATGACCAGAAAACATATGGGATGACCCAAGAAAGGGTGCAAAACTGCGTATTTTCTAAGATTAGATAAATTGTTTTATGGATGTATTATGATTTTACAACTTGTGTTTTGCCACTCGCTAACGTTTTAGATAGCGTTGAAATTTATTATATTTTATACTTCCTTTTGTATTCAATGTTGTAGCTGCGTGCTGCGTGGGGGGTTCTCGACGTCTGACGATGAACATACCTCACCTATCAAGAAACGAGACAGATCAAATAGCAGTGACTTAAAAAGCAGGGGTTAGAGAGAGGAAGAAATTTCAGTTCACTGAAACGCAGTATTAAGTCAGCTTCACGCTGTATCCCGCAAACTACAGGGTAGTTTTCCGTATTGTAGACATTGCGTATTAAGTGGCGGAGCTTAATGTCTTGCTTTGCCTCGACACCAGGGTGAACAAATGGAAATAGAAATTTAAATAAATACTTCATTTCTTCGAGGACGGATTGAACCCTAAATCAGTTAATAATCAGAAAAGCTTTGTATTTTGAAAGTTTCAAAATTGATATTCAAAATATATAATTTGTGAATTCATAAAAAATTAAAAATATAACAAAGTAAAATTTTAGTAAGATAGGTTAGGTCTTTGTGGTTTAAAAGTTTCAAAATTTACATCATCAAAATAGGTTCGCCCAGTTAATCTTGAGAAATCTGTTACAAGTTTGAACAGGTTTAAAATTCTACAGAACAATATATATACCGGCGCACCATTACTTGGAACATTGTATAATAAAAAACACAGTAGTTACTAAGATTTCATAAAAAATATATATTAAATCGAGGTGTTCGTAATAAAAAAATATTGTTTCACCATTATTTGAAACATCTATGCTTTACTTATAATAAATCTGTAGAAAAGTCGTTTCTGGACATTGAAAATATTTAAAAAAAATTAGCCAGGGTGTTAAAGGACAAAGTCCATTTCCAGTACTTTTGGAATTTTTGTCTGTTTATGTGAATACGTATCACGTAAAAAGTACACAATAAAATTTTAGCAACTACAACAAAAAATTGCAAATAACTCGAAGTAGGTTTTAGTTTTTATTTAATTGTAATCGCTTCACTCTATCAACAGATAGGCATTTAACGTTTTCAAGTTTATATTTGAGAAAGTCAACATAGATACAAGTAACGCTATCTATTGGCAACAAATAGTAAATACTAACGAATCTTGATAACGAATAAAACATATCTCAACAAGTTATTATTAAGCATTAATTAGTTCGGGAGGATATAAACCAACTTTCCTATATTGACCGAGAAAATCTTTTCACATACAACCCTTATCAGACACGGATATGGGATGTACATATGTTATATAGGGCCAAACCGGCGTACACGTAAAACCAGTGGTTCCCAACCTTTTTGAGTTCATGTCCCACTTTTTCATTAGAAATCTTCAAATTGCCCCCTAAACATGTCAAAATTTCAAAATTGCCCCCTTACATACCATTATCCTGCATTTTAACTAAACAGCCAATCACATTAAAATTCTCAGTCTGAAAATTCCCAATTTGCCCCCCTAAATTCCCAAATTGCCACGTTGTGGGGCGTACGCCCCACGTTGGTAAACACTGCGTTAAAAAGTAAAACCACTCGATAGCTAATGCAAGGAAATTTGATTTAAATGGTCACCCTCCATTATATTAAGGAAACAAGAAGTAATTAATACCTCGGTAGATCGATATTTATAAACATTTATTTAATTAGATAATTAAGTCGTTTTCAAATTACAATTTAAAGGAATATTAACATAGTATAGGAAAGAAATTAAGCAGACTCAATATCATGACTTCATTTCACTTGTAAAATAAACATAATTTCCACTTAACACAGTTTTCTGTGTATTTAATATTATTAAAATCATTTAACAGGTCAAAAGTTAAAATAAATATTATATTATTAATAGTATTTATTATAATACCTTCTATTACATAATATTTTACTTTTAAACATAAGGCAGACCGGAACCGGTACCGATATAAAATATTTCAAAAGATGGCAGCCTCTGATTGCGGCAATTATTTCCCAAGCCGCCTGTTTAAATCTGGCAACCCTGGGGCTGCGACAGTCTGAGAGGTGGTAACTATTGTTTTTCCAATTCCTCATACGATTTACTTTCAAATGAAATGCAACTTTTCGCCAAAAGCGTATTACCAACCCTACCCCTACTTTAATCTATTCTTTCATGCTTAAAAATAAGTTTCATTAAAAAAACAGACACTTGCAGATTTAAGTGCTGGAATCTTGACCTAAAAACTAATAGTCAATTGTGAAAATTGTGATTTAATACGTAATAAATTTAAACGTACTCCAATGTGGTGAAATGGAAATATTTAAGATATATATATGATGTGACGTCTCAAGTGTCCAATGTTACTTAAACGCGCGTAGGACTCGCCCACCGAGGGCTCCGTATAAAAATTGGAGATCTCGAGCTTTTTCTGAAATTCAAGCTTAGCTTAGCCAGAGCCTTAGCACTAATACCTCGCTAGAACTACCGGCAAATTTCATAATTTTAGGTCAATCCAAAGTAACTTAATAATTTTGATTCCCTTTGTGTCCCCTGTGTATCGCAGACATGTTTCTTGAGATATAAACGGCCATATCCTTTTTAGGTAAGTGCAGAAATAAGATATTTTCAAGAACTCAGAAGGCCGTAGATTTGAGTATATTGTTTGAATTCCAAGGCTTATTATTTATATTATATACTCTTATTTATATCTCCAAGCTTTCCTGAGATAAAGGCTCTTGCCAGATAGACAGACGGATAGACGGACGGACAATAAAGTAATTCTATAAAGGTTCCTTTTTGATCTAAAAGATACATTATAAAAGACCACAGATTGAAGCCAGTCGTGGCGCAGGGGTGGAAACGTGTGACTGTACATGCGAGAGGTGGGTTCGATTCCCACTCGATGAAATATTTAGTACTTTAATTTCTTCTGGTGTTGAAGCAAAACGCGGCGTCAAGTTCCAGCACTCAACACGCGGTGCCGATAGTGGAACAGAGTGTTTTAACACTAGATTCCCTATCTACCCTGCTGTGTGCGCGATACAGCGTGAAGCTAAAAAAGTAGCGATTTTAAGTTTATACATTATCTATCTATATAGAGGTACAATGATATATAATACTTGTATGCATCGACTCTGACGATGACATCATTCTGTTCGCCTTCACTCCTGAATCGCATAACATCACTGAGGTGCGACCGAACTGGTCCTGTTCTAATAAATCTACATTTTTACCTAAAAATTTGTTAATTTAATTATTTTTCGAGTATTAGATATAAATAGTGAGGCCTACTTATAGATATATTGTTATATAGGTAAGTGTTTGGAATCTTTTACTGTAATATATAAGTGTAACACATCCTTCAATAATGTGTGTGACTAACTAATTAAAACACATTTTTTTGCCAACATTCGTTTTTATTCAACAACATTTCAGGGGGGATAGTCACACACATTTTTGAACGAAGTAATATATGTAAAATGTGAATGTATACAAATTGCAGTAATTCTTGGTATTAAATTAAAAATAAAAAATCTAATTTGCAAAATTCGCTTACCGAAGGTTCCGCACAAACTTTGCCCCCTTTTTAACCCTACCCTATTAATTTTGATTCCCTTTATAGTTTTGAAATACGCATTTTTGGGATATAAATGGCCATATTTTTTTTAAAAGTAAATGTAGAAATACGATATTTTTCGATATCTCCGAGCGTTCATGAGATAAAGACTCTTGACAGACAGACAAACGGACGGATATCGGCGAAAACAGTGACCTTATAAGGGTTCGTTTTTCCTCAAAAGGTACGGAACCCTCATTATTCGTATTATAGAATATACTTTTCGTAGAATAGTAGTTTTCTTTGGGAAATTAGGAAATAAAATATGAA
>DWGR01002958.1:0-12835 GCA_018247715.1 Heliconius burneyi | reverse complement strand
TGCGAAATCTGAGATGTATCAGCAACAGGTGCTAAGTTGCCAGTACCTACAATACTTGATGGAGATCTAACCACAATCCTTTGAACTCGGCTACTTACCTTCTGGGAACAAAGAAAACAAATTGTTAATAAATTTTATATTCAACAGTATAAATCAAATTCACAGCCTTGTGCCACTGCGCCACGACGGCCGCGTTCGTGGCGCAGCGACACGAGGGTGTGATTGTAACGGGACGGTTGTGGGTTCGATCCCCACTCGTGGAAGCGAAATATTTATTTACGTCTATATTTTTATTTCTTCGCTCTGGAGTCGAGGCTGTGGTGAACGGGACACAGCGTGAAGTTGGTTTTTTTTATTTACTTTAATGAAACGAAAGGCGTCTTACCTTAAACTATAGCGCTCAAATGGTGAAAATAAACTTCTTCCCGAAAGAAAGTCTTTTAATTTCCGCTGTTTATATCTCAACTTAAGGAGATGTCAAAACATCGAAGGACTCTTCGAGAGACCACAGATATAATTTGCATGACTTTATTATTTTAAACTACTTATGAGCGAGCTTATCCCATTAGAGTACTAAACAGTGTTTAGAGCATTTCCCGAAGTAACCCTCACGTTATATAAATCCGGGTATCGCGTCCTGAATACGAATGCTGCCCTTTGATCCAAGTATTGTGTCTAAAACTTTCTTGGAGTGAATCTCCTTTGTTGGTTATGAAGAGATTAGAGGCAATTTTCTCTGCTCTTTTTCTTTTTATATGTAATGTATACAAGCGCTAAGTAGCGCTGGTAGTAAGGAATAAAATCTTATATTTTAATATAAGATTATACATGGTCCATTCACAGATTCCGTCCGTGGTTGCGCTGTGGCACAAACCTATGACTGTAAACGCACTGATTGTGGGTTCGATTCTCACATGGAAGAGTGAATTATTATTTATTTATATTTTCTTCGCTCTAGGGACAAGGCGTAGCGTTAAGCTCCGTTACTGAACACGCAATATCTCATATATTAAAGATAGTGAAATGGAGTGTATTAATACTAGGCTCCCTCTGCCTACTCTGCTATGTGATGGATGCAGCCTGAAGCTGAAAAAAAAAAGAAGTATGTTAAAAAATATTTTTAATTTCACTAGTACGGTACCAACTCCCACCACTTATTTAGGGTATGTTATGTCACAATGTTGTGGAGAAGTTACATATACGCATACTGTAGATTACGTTTGGCTGTCCCGTGTGAAACCAAATATGCAAAATCCTAAACAAAACGTACGAAAAAACATGATCAAAGACACCATTGTTTTTGATATTCTAGACTATGTTATAGCGAATTATCTGGATTTTTTTAAAGTTGAAAACTAATAAATTATCGCTTTGAAACTTTGTCTAAAAGAGGAAAGGAAAATTAAAAAATATATCCAAAATTTTCATCAAAAGAAATTTATAAAAATATTCAACTGCGGTATAAATCAATCTCGATAAATATTGAATGTATTGATAATTCTCTTCAAGTCAATTATTATCTGGTGACAAAGATAAATTTCACGTAAACAAATCGAACATTTAGATAATTTCTCTTCGAAAAATTTCCAATATTCTGTAATATATAAAAGAATTTCACCAGTAAAAGCTTTGTACTAAAGTTACATACGATCCTTGCATGTGCTCGCCTTGGAACATATGTTTCTAAGCACATACAAGCACTTAAAGTGTTTTCTGAACCATAGTATTGATTTATGATCTTTAAGAATTCAATAGTAGTAAAATAATATTTTAATTATGACGCTTCCTTGCGTAAACTATTAAACAGATCACATGTGGTCGAGATTATTATTATATTACACACATCATTTCAGAATTTATCGGAAAATGGGGAAAAGAAGAATCTATAATGGAAACGGAATATGTTAACATTAGGTTCCCAGGTCCCCTCTGCCTGCCCTGCGATGTATGGGACACAAGTTGAAGCAAAAACTTGATATGTAATAATGTTTTCTCACAAAATCTTTGGTCACGGTTTAGAACTCACAGACGAGTTTCAAATAGTTCACATTAAAAGAAATAGAAAATGAATTATTTACAAGCAGTTTATTTTCTTAGAGAAAGTACATTAAATTCATCACAACTGTTCTAAAGATTTGAAAATATTTCTTAAATAATATGAAATGTGCTTTTTTTATTTTTTTGAAGTACATAAGGCCGTCGTGGCGCAGCGGCACAAGGGTGTGACTGTAACGCGACCGTTGTGGTTCAATCCCCCGCAACGAAGTGAAATATCAATTTATATTTCTATTTCTTAGCTCTTGTATCGAGGCAAAACGTGGCGTCGAGTTCTGCCACTTAACACGCAATGCCTCCAGGATTCAGTAGAAAGTGGGGAACAGAGTTTCTTAACACAAGGTCCCCTCTGCCTACCCTGCTGTGTGTGGGATACAGCGTGAAGTTGATATTTTTTTTATCTTTGAAGTACATGTTAATTTATTGTTCAAGTTACTATTGATATTATCGCAATTTGGATAAAATAAATATTTTAGATTTTGATGCCTTATCTCCATACATAAATGAGACACAGACAGGACTTTTGCGGGATCGATTTCCACCCGGCGTAACAAATTCCTTGCTTTGGTAACGAGACAAAACGTGGTTTTGAGTTCCGCCACTCAACGCGCATAGTTTCGCGCCCACTGAAGCTTAAATATAAGAAAAAATATAAATAAATATGTTCCATAAAATATTCCAGGTAAATTAAAACAAAGTTATCAGACGGCGATGAAACAACTAAGTGTAACATTTTATAAGCAATTATTTTGGCAAAGCTTCTTATCTACTTACAGACAAGTGTATTTACTTGTTTGTTCTTTACTTTATGTCGAAAATTTAAGTAATAAAATGGAGGAGTTATTGCCGAAGTCTTTCTTACTGCAGCCAATTGCAACTTTTATTTCGAACAGCCATTTTTTATAAGAAAACAAAAAATAAGATTAAAATCGAATTTCGGCATTGAGTTCTGTCACTCAACACGCAATGTCTGACTGTAATGAAATATGTGAGAACTTAAAATACTAACAAAGAAACAACTCCAAAAAAAGAAAATTTATAGACATTTCATTGAAAAAAATATTTACAAACTTACATTTGTAGTGCATTTCTTAAGTGCAATAAATAAGTGCATATTCCCGCTTATTTGAGTTTGTCAGCTTTGTTATCAAAACCTACAGGGTAGTTCTCATAGACCTTCAATTATGAAATTTGTGAAATTTTTATTCAATTTTTTCACTCTGACACCAACGGGCAAAAACAGCGTTGATGAACCTCTCACCACGCAATGTCTAAAAAATTCGGTGAAAAGTGGGGAACGGAGCGACGCAATTCTTTTTTGCTTATTGTTTACAATTTTTTTTTGGTTCTAATACATATACAGTATATATAGTCTATTAGACTACCGCCATCTTATAACTACTCACATAAATATTCAAATAGAATAATTCGAGAACAAAATGTATGGAAACAGAAAGGCTTAGAGGAAAAAATAAGTATGAAATATCATCGTCAGTATGCCCCGTTTGGGAATGATTGAAGCGCTTTATTAACTTTGTACTGCGCGTAGCTTACGTTTCTTGATACCGGATATTCATTTTTTGTTTGAATTACTGTACAATCTTTTCCTTTTTAACCGACTTATAAAAAGGAAGTTATGTATGGTATTATTTTTATTGTAATAAACAAAGTCAGTGTATAAATTGAAATGGTTTTTACACAGAATTTTAATATATTTATGTTCTTTTTTTGTTGCATGCTGTATCAATAGCGGGATAGCCGAGAAAACAGAGCGCAAACTCTACGATCTCTGCATACCTCTTCTTTATATTTATAAAAATCAGTGGGTCATCAATCATCAAACTCACAACTATCACGTTGACAGTCAGGTACTGTACCACTGAACCACGATGGACTCAATAGTCCAAATAATGTCCAATGGTTGATTAAACACTTCGATTAATCACTTCGATATGTGGTTGTTAATAACTTGGATTCCTAATCACAAATTCTACCCTCATCTAAACAACAAATTTATTGTTCTGTGGCTGAGTATTTCATTTGTATATTCATTATATTATTTGAATAATATTTTCAAGAGGCCTTTGTGGCACAGTAGGGCAGTATCTAATTGTAAAGATGAAGGTTGTGAATTCGACCCCCTCTCGACAGAATACTCGTTATTATATTATAAATGCTATTCCATTTCCCGCTCTCAATCAATACGCAGTTACAAAGATATATAAACACATTCTACAGAAACATTACTATCTTTACTAGGCAGGATACAAAATACGAGTATATAGAATACTATAGTTAGAATTTATAAAGGATATTAAGGCATTACAGAGGAGGATCATGTAATATTATTTCTTCATTAATTCATATATCAACCGGCAGCTGTGACGTCATCACAAGTACCAAGCGAACATGTCGCAGGAGTAGGATAGCTCAATCGGCATCTGGTGGTAACAATATCAATGCACGGTGTGACGTCATCACAAGTACCAGGCGAACATATAAATAAACCTTAATATATGGGAACCCTTACACAACCCGCTCTCTCGAACCTCTCTTAATTATAATCAAATGTGGTCAGGTTCCACACTTGTGTACATTGCGTAATTTACAAACTTCTGCAATTAACACTGAGTTCACGAGATTTGTTGGGTTATACACATATACAGTATATTCCTATATTTGGTATAGTAAAAATTAATTAATGATTATAGAATAGAATAGAATATATTTTATCGCACACAGATTATGTGTGCTACTACTATATATTAGATTATGTGTATACGAGTATAATAAATGTTACCAGTTGATTGTGGGTTTATAGCCTACTCGGGGAAAAAATTGTAAAAATTTTTCAATTTCGTGATACGAGTAAAGTGTGGTGATCCCATTCACAATATTATTATAATGGGATGGTAATTCGTATACAATATCTTTAAAATGCGATAACGAAGTTTCCCTTTGCTTATACTGCAATATGCTTACCTATGTGCCAAGGTGTGGTGTACTGGTGGCCGCCCGAAATTCCGTTTGTAATGTTTTATGAAATATAAGAAGCCGATTCTTCTCGTTCCTGTACGGATTTCGTCAAATTAAAAAATAAAATATAATATCTAAATAAATAAAACTACGCCATGTTCACGGCAGTTCTAATGATATACACAAACAATATGGAATATTGTCGAACACACAATATGAAATATTGTCATACACAGAGGCACAGGCACACAGGGGCACAGGGGCACAGAGACACAAGGGTGCAAAAGTTACTGTAAGCATGACGGTTATGAATTCGATTCCCACTAGGGAGAAAGAAATTTTTCCGATTTTAACTCATGTCCTTGTAGCGTCGCTAGAAAATTAAGCCAAGATGTATGTTACATGGTAGGCTTCATGGCAAGTTGTGAGCTTTAATTTATAACGTAGTATGTGAGACGTGACAAATAGAGATATGGGTAGACCTTTGAAAGTTTGAAGGTTGAAATATATAGTTCATATTATAATGTATAGCAGTAATATAGGTCTTGGTGCAATGGGACAACGTCTGATTGTAAAAACAACGGTTGTGGGATCGATCCCCAGTCAGGGGAATAGCCAGATTAAATTCGCAGTTCTAGTTCTAGTTAACGCAGCGTTGAGTGCCGAGTAAGCGGCTTCACGGTTCTTTCCGTATGTAGCTGGGTAGATAAAGGAAATCTAATATTGAGTCACCCCGTTCCCCACTCTCAGTCCATTTTTAGAGACATTCTGTGTTCAATGTTTTTTCTTGCTAATAGCGAGAAAGTGAATATAATTTATTTTTGAAGTAGCAAGCGACATATTTAAAGTCGTGTGCCGTGCTGCTGCGCCACGACGATGTCATCATTTTTCAGTTGTGTTGTTGTGTTAGTACCAAATCATGTAATACGCAATTCTCCTCAAATTTAAGTTTTTGATGGCTGTTTTCTTTGATATATCGAATGTTTACTAAATTACCTATTTACAATTTATGTCTTCGTGTGTGCTGACAGTACTCACTTTGACAATTTCCACGATTCTAGGTCAACAAAAAGTGTAAAATCTACAAATTTTGATTAGGTACTTGGCGAATTTCAGACAATATGCGGCCTAATGAAGGATATAAGCTGAGTACTTATTGATTGCGTTGACTTAAGAGTTAATTTATTTCTTTGCAAATGGTCTGTAGACCTGGAGGTCTTAACACTATTAATTCACTTGTAGAAATACATTGTTTTGACTTCACGCTGTATCCCGCACTCGGCAGAGCAGGGCGGAAAATGGGAAGCCTAGTGTTTTAACACTCCGTTTCCTATTGTCCGCCAAATAACGTAGGCAAACTGCGTCTATCTCCACCTTAAAAGCCGGCAACGCACCTGGTGCTGCACGAGGTCGTGAGCAGCAGTGATCACTAACCATCAGATGTCCCAAGCGCACGATCGCCTTATCCTTTACCATTGAAAAAAAATATTGAATGAAAGAAAACATTTTACATTTTATACAATCTTTAAAAAAAAAACATTTCACTGCAGCAACACAGAGTCTGACTGTAAGTGTGACGGTTGTGAGTTCACTCTGTTTTTCGCTTTTCACCCAACCTACAGTCTTTTTATGTCGAGTGGCGAAACAGAACGCCTCTTTTTGTTTTTTTTTGCGAAGAAACAAAAAAATGTATAGAAGTCACAAGACGTCTCACTGCGTCACGAAGGCTTTTTATTACAAACTTAGTCCTAAATGGATATCGAACCCACAAGCCTGCCGGTAACAGTGAGATCACAAAACGAGATTTATACATTTAAACTATTTCTTTTCTATTCGTCACTTAAAAATAATATAAACATCAATCTCATTCTCTTATTTTTTATAATAAATATAAAATATTTACACAAACTACAAAGAGTGCTTTTTGTTAAGCAGCTTTTTAATTTTCTATCTACATAAAGACCTATTCTAACATTTTATAAGGTCGTATTAAAGTAAATTGAAATAACAATGTTAACTTAAAATTTTTTTCTGATTTAAGTGCTTTTACAGTGAAGCTTAGTAATATGTTTTATACATTTGCTTTATAGGGTTCCTTACTCAAGCCAGTGAAGCGGGACCCTGTTATTATGATTGCGCTGTCCGTTTGTTCGTTCATTATCAGTCTGGCTATCGGTCTGTCTGTGACCAGGCTGTATCACATCAACTTTGATAGTTAGGCAGTTATAATAGAATAGTAACACAGATTACATATTTCTATTGCTGCTATACACAAATGCCAAAATAGAAACATAAATATTTCAGGGGGTTCCCGTCTAAAAAACTTTTTTATTCCTCTTTTCTATTGATAAAAGTACGAATCTCTTAGTGCGCGAGACGTGCGGCAGGTTTTTTCCTGTTGTCGTATAAATTTATGTTTATCACTCTGTAAGTTTCTTTCAAGACAAGGATAGATTATAATGCTAATTATAACTAAGAGGAGATTACTAAAACCTTTGTTGTATATAACTGTATTTATTTCAGAAAAAAATGTTTTATACGTTTTCTAAAAAGTACTGCATAAATTCTTAGCTCAGGTTATACGAGGTTTACCAGATATTTAGGAATTTTTTTCGAATTACACTCCATATATTTTGAAATTTCTACCAAAATACACCTAAATGTTATACGGCCGTCACAGAGCTGCCAGTATGGGTTCGATTCCTACTCGTCGGAATGATTATTTAATATTTTAATTTAAGAGGCAACGCGCAGGGTTGCATTCCACTTAACACGCACTGTCTCAATAATTCGAAATGTGGGGAGGGGAAAAGTTAGTGAGGTACAGAACGTGTTCCAAGGTTCACTCTGTCTACCCTCTATATGCGGAATACAACGAAAAGCAAAAACAGTCTCTTATTCAAACTGGGGTGAACGACTGCCCCCATTTTTATTAGTTCTAACTAACCTAACGTTGTAAATCTTCCCCCGAGTAGAAATCGAATTCACGACCATCACGTTTTACAGTTAGATGCTGTACTCCGCCACTACGGTTCTTGCTAAATGTATAATGTAACTATTTATTAAAGTAATTTTTTGCTTCCCCTGGCCATATTAAATATCCGAAACATGTGAAACAAACTATCCCTGTCCCATTCATCATAATTATTGATTCCACGACTTCTAAAGACAGGTAGTCTCCAATAATTTAATATTGGTGAACAAATTTTAACTCAATTACGAATTCGAGACCGACTCCCTGTTGACAAAAGGATCGGGAGCCAAGGGGACACTAATCCAGTAGTACGGAACACTCTAGTAGCATTCACAAGATATAAGGTATACTTGAATATGTAATCGATTTTCATTACCAATTTTAGTCATAGTAGTTTTGTTTTAATATAACTTCACTGAAGAAATTTTTCTAAGTTCAGTAATTTCACATAATACATGAATCAATAAGTCCCGAGACTAACCCAGAGATGGCGCTTCTAGTAAACCAGTAATCACGTCTTTCTAAAGTACTAACCTTTGCTTGAAACGTGTCAAAAATTTAAGTCGATCGGACCAGAAACAGCTGAGTTATCGAGGTTAGAGTAAAGTCGTTTTGTAGTTTGTTTAAAAATGGAAAAAAACCGAGCTTCGTGTTCTGATAAAACATTGTTTTTCAATGGGTAAAAACACCGTGCAAGTAAAACAATGGATTGAAAAATGTTACCCGGACTCTTGTCCATCAAAAGCAACGATTTGTTGGTGGTTTGCCGAGTTTAAACGTGGTCGTACCGACACAAATGACGCGGAACGCTCGGTTAAACCTGTGGAAGCTGTTACACCGGAAAATGTGAGTGAAGTGACAAAAATTATAATGAAAGATCGTAAAGTGAAGCTCCGTGAGATTGCTGAGATAACACAGATATCATATGGAAGTGTATTTACTATCCTTCATGAAAAATTGAGCGTCAAAAAGGTTTTATCCGAGTGGGTGCAGCGATTGCTTTCGATGGAACAAAAACAGCAACGAGTCGATGCTTCAGAAAGCTGTTTATCGCTATTTACTCACAACAAAAAAAATTTCTTGCGTCGTTACGTAACAATGGACAAAACATGGATACATCACTACACTCCAGAGTCGAAGCGGCAGTCATCTGAGTGGGGCACAGCTGGCGAAAGCCGTCCGAAACGTCCGAAAACGCAGCAGTCAGCTGGCAAAGTCATGGCGTCAGTTCTTTGGGATACGCATGGCGTGGTTTTCATTGACTACCTCGAAAAAGGTAAATCGATCATACGTGATTATTATATTGGCGTTTGAAGGAGGAAATCGCAAAAAAATTACCGCACATTCAAAGAAAAAAATCCTTTTTCACCAAGAGAATGCACCCTGCCACAAGTCGATGAAAACAGTGGCAAAATTGAACGAATTGTGCTTTGATCTGCCTCCCCACCCACCATACTCGACAGATTTAGCCCCCAGTGACTACTGGCTCTCTGTTGATCTTACAAAAATGCTCCAGGGAAAAAGATTTGGCTCAAATGAGGAGGTCATCGCTGAAACTGAAACTTATTTTGAAGGCAAAGATATTTTTTTTTTTATAAACATGATATTGAAAAATTGGAAAAGCGTTGGAACCATTGTATCACCTTAAAAGGTGATTATGTTGATGAATAAAAAAAAATTTGCAAAAAAAAAAAGTGTACATTGTTAGTCTCGGGACTTATTGATCCATGTGTGCATACTATATTTTCTTTTGTTTCACGCTGTATTCCGCACGTAGCGGGGGAGGCAGAGGATACATTGGAACCCAAAGGTTCCCATTAAGACTTCCGCTCCCCAGTTTCTGAAGAATTCATCATGCTTCTGATTTAAGATGTTATTACATAGCTAGTTATAACTCGACCTCATAAATAATTAAACTAGCTGTCAATGGTCTCGACAGTCAGGTTGATTTCCATACCAGATATAGCCACGAGGAGCATTATCGTCACTCTTCCTTTGAATATTACAGTACAGTACAGTGAAAACTTAGTGTTAAGATATTTCTATTTCCTACTTTTCGGATTGTGGAGGCATTGCGTGTTTGCGTGTTGAGTGGCGTAACTCAACGCCTTGCTAAAGCAAGGCCTCGTTACCAGAGAGAAGGAATGAAAATATTAAATATTTCCTTCACCAGAGTGGGAATCATACCTAGAACCACGGCGTTTACATTAACACGTCTGTATCCTTACGCCACGACGACTAAACAAAATAATAACGATCTCTTTTCGAACTTCTGTATGAAAGAGATACTATCAACTTAAATAATAATGAAATAAATATAATAGATGAACTAGAAAAGGGGTGCAGGTTCGAATCTTTTCTTATAAAATGCGGCGTACTGAAAATGATTTTTCTTGCTTACAGCGAGAAAGTGAATATAAAGTATCAATCGAACCCACAAGCGAAACATTTACAGTCAGATGCCGTGCTGCTGCGCCACGGTGTCATCATGATGTAGGGTATTTTCATCGTCACTGTTAATAAAATAAAAAAAAACTAATAATAGTTTAAACTTAAACAATTTTTCTATTTATTTTTAAATTCGGCGTACTAAAAATATGTAATGTACTGAAATTGTTATCAATTTAGCAAAATAAATCATTCAATTTACATGCAAGTACAACATAATTCCTCTTTCATCTTTCTAAGGAACTCATTTGCGAAGAAGCTGAATTTTATATTAGATCCAACCTTAAGAATTCACCTAGGACTAGAAAAACGTAAATAATTCTATACATACCCATACATAAGCATCGCGTGTGTAAACAATGCTAGTGACTTATATCCGAATGTCACGTGGCCTCATCAATATTCAAAGAAAACTTCTCCCATAAGAAGATCACTTGAAATAACGCAAGGGGCGCAAAACTGTGGAGAACACTCGACGGATCCACTCAGAATGGGCAAATATTTAATTCAAATAAAGGGGCCCAAGCAGCTGGATTAAAGTTTTAAAAAATAATGGTAGTATAAACATACTTTATGTTCAAATTATCCCAATTTGTATGAATGTTTGAATTGTGCTTTGTTTGTGTATCAATAAAATACACAAAGAAAACATTTTTTATAAGTTTCTTTATATAACGTGTTAACGGTTTTGACATGTATAAAGGGAGCAGAAGATACTTTCTGGTATTTCGGAATTCCGCTTTAATCTTATGTTTAAATGTTTCTTGACAGTATTCAGTGTTTAAATCTCTCGATATCCACTCGAGGAAGTGACATATTCATTTACGTTTACTTTTCCATTTCTTAGCTCTAGTGTCGAGGCAAATCGCGGCGTTGAGTTCTGCCACTCAACACGCATTGCCTTCAGAATTCGAAAGAAAATGGGGAACGGAGTGTCTCAACTAGCATCCCTCTGCCTACCCTGCTGTGTGCGGGATACAGCGTGAAGCTGATTTTTTTGTCATCAGAGCTGCAGTCGTAATTTACATTTCAGCTCAATCGAACACTGGGCAGTGAGTCGAATTGGATAACATTTCACATAGGGACACTAATACACTAACACAGCAAGTTAAATAAAAGCTTGTAAAAAGAAGTCTAAAAATATTTTTGTATTATCCAGTACCTGTAAAAGTCTCATCAATGTTTTCATTTCATTTTCGTTTCAGTTCAAAGCTTAAATGAGAGTGCAGCGACACAAAACGGCCATCATATTTCTTTGTAAAACTGAAATAATAATTTGAAATATTTCATTGAAAATCTTTGTAAAGTTGCCGATGTAGAAGGTTATTAATAATTGTTTTTTTTAAGTAAACTTAAATATTACATTTAACCCTAAATAAAGCAGAAAAAAATACGGTTATTATCACGTATCTACTGCATTTGGGTGATCGTTGATCGGCGAAAGATTATTCGTCTCTTAGTTCGCATCTAAGAATTTTGAATTTTAAATGGATCTTAATACTATTTTTGGGGCCTAAGGTAAAAAAATGGGATCGGAGTATTTAGACACTAGTTTACCATTTTTATTCTAGAATACCAAATAAAGCGTGAAACTTCAAAAACAACAAATATTCCAAACTCACATAAAACACTGATTCACTTTGAAAGTAAATAAAATAACAATCCGCTATAACCCGTATACAGTAACCCTACTATACTGACAGAAAACTTAGGAACACAATGCTTTTTTTCCTGTTTTCCGTCCAACTTAGACAATGCGTTTTGAGACTTGAGTGGCGGACCTCAACGCCGCGTTTTGTCTTGTTACCAGAGCAAGGAAATGAAAATAATTCATTCCTCTGAGCGGGAATCGACACCACTACCATTGCATGTACATTCAGATACTATGCCGTTGCGCCACAACGGCCTCAATTTGAAACTAATCAACGTTATAATTAACCAATAGTTAAAATAATTTATAATTATTAGTGAATTTAACCGAGACAGATCCCCGTCTGTTTCTTAATGATCTTTAGCTTCGTACTTAAACACTCGAGTGCACTTTATTTCATCGATAACTCAATTGCTCTTTGTAATATCTTCAGTTTAGTTGTAATTATGCCAAAGAACTGAAGAAACTTATTAAGAAATTTTAACCAATATAAAGTAACAATATAGGACTTTTCTTAACTTCGCGCTTTAACGGAACTTTAATGGAAACAGTGTCTTAACACTTGGCTCCCAGGTTCTAAAACCACATAAGAAGTAATTTGCTATATATACAGGGTGGAATTGAACGCACCACTTTAAATGAAACCACAGTTTTAACTACTCTATAAAAGCCTAATATAATTCAGAAAAAAAATAATTCCAAAAAATGAAAAAGTTATTTTTTCAAACAAA
>DWGR01002957.1:0-12835 GCA_018247715.1 Heliconius burneyi | reverse complement strand
TTGTATGAGTGATAACTAAAAGTAGAGTCAGAATATATTTTTAAATAAAATTTATGGCTAGAGATCAATTAAAACTAAAATCAGTACAAGAGGTCAAAAGTATAAACCGGCTCAAGCCAAGCCGCGATTGGCAGCCGCCTTCACACCTAATCTGTAAATGAACACACAAATCCAACCAAATGCTCAGCTTAGATCTTGCGGACTGTACTAGTATAGTTGACTCTATGGTGAAATAAGTATGTTATATACGCGATGTGGTTGTATATTCGATTCCCATCCATTTGAATTATATCCATTCATCCTTCAATTCTCAAAGGGAACAGGAAAACTAAATGCTTTGCAATCTGTTCCCCACTTTACATGAGAACTAAAAATAAAAAAATACATAACGTCATACATTTCTTCACATTCATTATCAATTTATTATTTTTCAAATAAATTTTAATCACATCGAATTGTTTTATTGTAAGAATACTTTTACAGTATTCGATTATGAAACATTTAATATTTTCATACTATTTGCTCTGGGAACCACGCAAAGTGCGGCGTTGAGTTCCGCCACTCAACACTCAAGGCCTCAAGGATTCACCTGAACGTGGGGAACTGAACTCTCTGAATGGGAAACAGAGATTTCAAATTTGGATTCCCACGTTCCCTCTACCTAATCTGCTATGTGCCGGATACAGCGTGAAACTAAACCATATATATACTCGTATTTATAACGTCATAGTGCAGTGGATCGTTTGACTGTAATCACAAGAGTCATGGGATCGATTTCCACTAGCAGGAATTAGTTAGCTGCGGGATAAAGCGTGAAACTTAGTGAAGAACCCTTTTTGAAAGTGTATCCCGCTAATTACGCTACATACAACAATGTAAAAAGTGTTAAGATAAGCGACGCGATAACTGAACTTTGGCAAATGTTAATTATCCATGTATGTACTCGTATGTATGTAATAATAAATGTTGATTTGTTGTTATTTCACACATCGCTTAATCCGATTACATTCCAATTTTAATAAGGCGATTTATATTATTATTTGTTTGTTGCATATCCTCGTATGTCCATATGACGTGAGGCCGTCGTGGCGCAGCGGCACAATAGTGTGTTTGTAACGCGACTGTTGTGGGTTCGATCCCTACTCTAGGAAGTGAAATATTTGTGATTGAATGGCAAACTTTCTATTCTTGAACAAAGCACACACATACAAATACAAAGCTCAGCTTATACTCCCATAAGCTGAGCTTTGTATTTGTGTGAGTGTTGAAAATAAGTGTAAATGTAACGTCACTCACTTGGCCTAAGCCGGTCTATAGTGCTTTTTGACCGGCATCTCTTGTAATGATGGTAGCGCTACATATTTAATTCTTAACATTTTATTTTTGTGTTCAATTTATAAAAAGTTAAAGATAAAATTGGCGCTATCAGTACACAGTAATGGAAAAATGTATGGACCAAGTAGTAAAACAAATGTCGACACAACGCTATTCTTTATGATATAAAAGATAGATTGATTGTAACTCAAACCACAATCAGATGAGAGTAAAAATTATCACACAAATGCAAAGCTCTGCTTAAGCCTCGCGGACATACATATTTAAATAAATTGTGGGTAAATAAAAATTTGATGCGATCAGCATATCTCCAAATAAAATCAGAAACATTTCCTCCCTGACTCGGAAATGTGTGATAAATTGACATTTCGAACGCCTTCCGATAAAAACTGCTACATCGCAGAATTGTAGTTCTTATTTGATAGAAAACAGTTGTACCTGAGTGTGTATATATATATATATATATATATATATATATATTACAAGCGTTTATTAGATTTTTTACCGTGCTGGTTGGAAGCTCAATTTGACCCACTTCCCAGTGTCCGATTGAGTTGAAATTATATATAATCAATATTGTTGTTTATCTAAAAGGCAGCAGTAACAAAATGGCGGACTAATTTTTCAATGACCCACCTGGATATGGGTAGAAATAAAAGGGATTTGTAAAATATTATCAAAAAAATAGCATCTAGAAAGTTTCATGTAGAAAGATTTTTTAAATAAATATTTTATTTAGCTTTACACATTTACCCACGTGTAACAAGGTATGCAGAGATCAGTTCAGATTTTCTGTTCCCTAAGCTTAGTTAAATATTTTAAAAACTGCACACCTATCTACAAATTATGTAGTCGGTTAACATCACTCGTTGAAAATATGGACCGGAAACGTGAACGTCGTCGTATGTCTTTTTACATAAACACAAAATTGCGCATACTTAATCAGAAGGGAAGAAAGAGAAAACATACAAAAAAGTAAAAAATTATAAAAAAATTATACGTAAAAATACACACACGTATGTACACACCTATATTTACATATTATTATGATATAAGGTTCTTAAATGTCATGATTTTTTAAACGATTTGCCAGATTATCTTTATCCATAACGAGGTAGCAAGGTAGAGCTACCACTACAGTTTCTACCTACTTCTTCGTTCAACGTCATCATAATCTTTATATATACTTTCTCGGTCTGGGTCTTCATACTTTTTACGTAACCTTCGTCCAGTATCATCGATCATGCGTCGTCATCGTCAGCCGTCTCCTCCAGCCTGTCTTGTTTCATAAGTCTTTAAGTAATACTATTTTTTTACAGGAAATGAAGTATTATCACAACAACAATCTTGTTCTAAAGCGAATACCAAATCAGAGCAACATTTATCTTTAAAATCAGAAAATAAAAACAGAATGTCTCATATAGATCTTCTTATGAATAATCTTAAACATGAGCATTGGGGGCCTGATGAAGATGTGTGCTATGGAAAGATACTTAATATTATGAAGAATGTTAAAAATTCAACATTATGGGCAACATGGAGTGAGTATTTTGTCAAAATCTAAATATATAATAAAATATATAAAGCCATCGTAGAACAGCTCTTAACTGTAAATTCAACGGGTGGGGGTTCGATTACCACTTGGAGGCATGAATTATATTCATCTTGACGCTCTGGTACCAAGACAAAAGGCAACTCTCTCCTTAACTAACTACTCTAACTAACTCTCCTTAAATGTTTTTAATAAATATCTGATTATACAAACAACATTTGTGTTTTAAATAAACAATAGATATATCTTTATATTTTAAATAACGTTTTCAGTATGGGATTCAATGCAAAGCTCAACAGGTTTGTTTTTTGGGTCAAGATACAACTTCGGCCACTATGACCAATGTATGAAGGCGCCGTGGCTGAAAACACATCCAGAGTACCGAACACAATATTGTCTAGCTGATATTAGGCTTTTTAAGGAAGAAGTAAAGAAAATATCTATTGATCCTCATAGTTCTGTAGACGTCTACACTAAGGTCTGTCAACATTTTACAGAAGACCATAGATATAATTTTTAAAAAAATCAGGTTCACGCTGTATTCCGCACACAGCAGGGTAGACAGAGAGAACCTAGTGTTAAGACACTTAGTTCCCCACTTTCTGCCGAATTCTGGAGGCATTGCGTGCTGAGTGGCAGAACCCAAAGCCGCGCTTTGCCTCGACACCAGAGCGAGGAAATGGAAATATAAATTTAAATAAATATTTCACTTCCTCGAGTGAACTGAGAATTTTAGTCTATAATTTATACTTATTCTCGTTATAAAAATATGGCTATCGATTGGGACTTAAGCCACGACAATCTCCCTAACCCTCGTTATATTATACTTTTAATAATATATCAATCAATATACATTTTACATATAATTTTCAAATTAAGTTCTGCAAAAAAATTGGTCAGTTTTAACATCGTTAACAAATACTTTTATAACAAAAAAATTGACACAATTATTTTATTTTTTAGTACATTGAACAAAACATTGTACAGAAATTTTAACTAATAAATTTAAAAAAAAAAACTTTTGGCTTTAGTTTGCGTAAACTTTAAGATTTTTCATCCAAATGATTTCATCCAAGCCCAATTCCATAACCGAACCGTTTTTAATATTTACTTTTATTTCTACGCATTACCAGTGACCAGCTTTACGCAATCAATTTACTTTTGGTTAATCAGAAATGGATCCTGGCGAAAAACTTAAATTTACTTAAATTTTAAATTATCTTAGACGCGTCTACATGTTGTACATATATCCCCACACAAGCTTCCAAAGGACTGGGTTAATGTGGGTTTTTTAAGACGAAAAGTCTTCAAGAGAAACATAATAAAAAAATTTTTTCTATATGACTATTTTCACGCCATGTCATTTCTAATTTCCAGTCAATTTCTAAACACGGGGTGACATTCAATGAAATGACGCTAGGTGTATGCATGCCTTCTGAATGCCAGACGAAATCAATTCAGAAATTCGTCAAAGTCCTCTTTGAAGACGGACATCTTGGAAACTTACCGGAAGTGGACATAACCGTTGACCACTGCCAGCTCGCCGGCACTTCCGTCGAATATGCCATCCAGTACTACATTGTTATGTAAGTTAAAGAAATTATAGTATTACTAGTAGTAGTGATAACCGCACTACGTATGACTGTAAACGCGAAGATTGTGAGTTCGATTCCCATTTGAGGAATAAATTATTTTCACTTTCTAGCTGTGGGAAGATCACCGCGCTTTATCTAACTTAACACAGGATCCCTCTGCCTACCCTGAAATGTGTTTGGTACAACTATAAAAAAACAAATAACCAAGATTAATATAAAATATTATAAATTTCCTTGTATTTGAATTTTGATTAGATATGAGCATCGTTGTGACGCAGAAGACTCTTGAATTTAAACACGATGGTTAACCCGAGAATAATTACATTTAATTTACCTTCATTTACATGTTGCCAAAATATAAAACACAGCCTTAGCTACAAGTTTTAAAATAGATACAAGAAAATAAAAAAAACTAAGTTATATGTCTATATTACAAATATATCAAGAAAAAAAAATATTGTCAAATGCAGAGATATTATTGGTTTATATTAAGAGTATATAATAATTTATTACAAATTGTGCTCTTTTTCAGGACATTTTTGTTGGGAATAATTGCAACTATCATTGTATGCAACGTCTTAAAAGATGAGACGTCTAGTAATTCATATTCTATAGGTAAATAGAAACAAAGATATTTCTTGTTATATTAATAAAAATCTCAGCAAAACATAGACGTTAAAGTAAAAGCCAAGTTCAATATAAAAATATGTTTGTTAAGAGTTTTTTAATTTCACTTTATTTAATGGTTAGAAATTATAAGAAAATGTCATCCGATATATTTTGCACTATCCAACAAATAAATTCAAAGCTACATTAAAAGCTTAATACAGATTTTTTTTTCAGGTGGTAGACTTTTGGACGCAGTGCATTTATATACAAATATGACATATTTAACGAAGAGTGGCGAAGATGATATAAAAATAATGCATGGTATACGAGCCCTAACTTGTGTTTTAATAGTGATCTTGCATATATGGTTTGTCACACTCTGGATCATACCCGGAAATAGCTTACAGATTGATATAGTAAGTTCTATGACTATCTTGGCTATTGTTCTTTATTTAATTTATTTTAATTTAATTGTAAGTAATCGCTTTGGCACCGAGGCAAAGCACGGTGTTGAGTTTTCTACTCAACACGCAATGTCTGGAGACATCAGCGGAAAATGGGAAACGGATAAAGAAGTATCTTAAATCTAGGTTCATTAAAAACTCAATAATCAAAGAAAGAATACAATATATATTTTTTCAGGATATGGTTGACTATGGATTGTCAAAACTTTACCATTCTGAGGTATTAGTGGACACATTCATCATGATGTCTGGACTATTACTCATGAGAGGAGTAATGAAGATCGAAAATTTTAACCCACTCGTGATAATTGTTAAGCGATATTTAAGGTTACTTATTTTTTTATAATATATATACAATGCAGTCGATGACTTTAATATACAATAAGGTTGACGAGTCGTGGCCGCCCTGAAGTTAATTGTAGATGACTGCTCAGATTACATTTCTAATCTAACTTCAAGACTGCCACGAGTCATCGGCCGTACTATACTTATGCGTAATATAAAAATGTATTTTAATATAAAGAAGTTGATTTTTATTTTATTTTTAACTGACACCAAAAAGGAGAAGGTTCTCAATTCAGTTGTATATATTTTTTTCATTGCAGACTTCTTTGGATAACAGGACTATTCTTATTATTTGCATCAAATGTTTTAATTTACGTCGGTTCAGGGCCGCTGTTTACAAAACTATCCAAAATAGAAAAAGCAGCTTGTGACAAAAACTGGTGGGCGAACATACTGATGTTGGGCAATTATGTAGACACTACTAATATGGTAAATACATCTTTGTTATTGTATTTGCGGTTTCGCTCACATTCATATTTAGGTCTGTTATTTTAAGTTAATAACGAAAGTATATAATAAGCCGTTCATTTCAAGAACTAAAAACATTATTTTCTGATTTATATCTATATACATCAACAGGTAATTGTTTAATATTCTTACTTTGGTAAAACAAAGCATGTCGTTAAGTTTCGCCACCCAGTATGTAATTTTTCTAAAATTGGGCGGAATAGATGATAGATTTACTCTATCTTCTGTTCTGTTAATTTTCACGTTAATCTACACAAAATAATGTAATATTATTATTCATTCCAGTGCTACCCCGTTCTATGGACTATACCCTGCGACTTTCATTTAACTTTAGTAAGTGTTATACTATACTGGATTTACACTAAAAACCAACGTGTGGGAATATCACTTTTCAGTATTACATTTCTGTTAGCGATTATTATGCCTGGAATTTATACTTATCAGAACAATTTGCCTCCTGCACCGTTGTTTAATATAAAGTAAGTTGTTACAACAATAATTTAATTTTATTCTAAGCCTCTGTAAAATTCTCTGTAAATTCTAAATTTATAATTCCTAATTGTAACGAAATTGGATCTTGTAACCTCTTGCATTATTATCACAGTTCAAGAAGACAGCTTAGTTACAATTAGTACATTATAAAATAGCTCTAAACAAAAATGCATAAAAAAATCCATTTCGATATGTTGATTGCTATTATTGATGTATATATGCTGCAGTGTTAAGTACGATATAGCAACACCAAAGCCTGAAAGCTTTGAGGAGGTAACTAAAGTGCACTAACAAAAGTTATAATAAAAATTCGCTCCGCTTTTAACAACTTAATATGAGACAGAAAAGAAGATTGGTAGGGAAGTGGAGATTTTTTATACCAAGCTCTATCACGCTAAGACGGCACAGCCAAAGCTAGATAAAAAAAATCAAAGCGGTCTATTTACTAGACATAGAAAAGAGGGCCTCCCTAAAATAAGTCTATAAAATTATGAATGTTCTCAACTCAAAAACGACAAAGCATCCGGGCAAGATAATATACGTTCTACTTGAGCTACATCGAAATTCTTTTCAGCTTGTTACAACTTAATTTCTTTGTTAAATAAAAATATATTGAGAAATAAAACATATTAAAATTAATTAAACATATTGAAAATTTTTTATTAACAACTAATGAACTTGGCTTATTAACTACTAATATATTTTGTGAAATTGTATTTATTTAAATTTTAGGAATATCAGAGAGTATCGCAAGACTTTATTCGCAAATCCTACTTACATGTGGAGTCATTTTAGAGCCGGCCCATACTTTGTGGGTATTATAGCGGGATACATTCTATTTAAATATAAGCCTGTGAATCACAGGAATGTTATACCTAAGGTAAGTGGTATTAGATAATGTAATAGAGACACTTTGAATTGATAGAACGATGTTGTCGTTTGGTACTCAACACGCAATGTCTGAAAACTTAAGCGTAAAGTGAGGAACGGAATTGCCCTAATGGGGAACGGAGTGTCATAACACTAGGTTCCTAGGTTCCCTCTGTCTACTCTACGATGTGAAGGATACAGTGTGAAGCTATAACCGCTATGAATGTAACCGCTTGCATTATTCTATTAATTCCATGTACTCAGTAACGAATTTTCCCCTAAGGTTAAAGCTAAGAAGGTAAAATATTGAGGTAAATTTTAATCTTCTTGGCTTACTTACAGTTATCTCGCAAGGTTTCACTTGCTTAAGTTCCGAATATCGCATGTAAAATTCACATGCTAACTATTTTTTGTTGATAAAGATCTGATAGAGGCCGTCATCATACCGTGGCACAGCATTTGACTGTAAATGTGACTGTGGAGGGATCGATTTTCGAGTGGGAACTCGAGAAAATTAGAACAACGTTAGAATGTAAATGCGGTGCTTCTGATTAGAGTTATTGTCAGTCAGTTTCGTCACTTTTGATTCAGATGGAGATTACAGAACGTAGTGTTTTGACACTAAGTTATCTCTACCTACACTGCTATAGTATATAATACATTTTAATATTTTCCAGCTCTGGTCAGTCATAGGATTCTGTACAGCACTATTTACAGCTTCGAAGGTGATTACCATGGGAAGTGCTTACCATGACGACGACATACCTTATGATGCTTTGGATTCAGCGATTTTCATTTCATTCAATAGAAGTATTTGGGGGATCGCCATGGCCGCTATTATAATGATATGCGAGTACGGTACAGTGCGTGAGTATATTTGAAGGCAATTTTTGCTTCCGAATACATCTTAGATTTTTAACACTTTGAGAATGCTTTTAAGTAACTGAAAAAAAGTTTTAGATAAGAATATTCACAGTCATAAAGACATAAAGCCGTTGCGTATATAGGTTTTTATTTGTTGTAGTTTGTTTTACTATATAATATTTACTTTGTGAACAAAATGTCTTAACACTAGGTTCCCTCTGCCTACCCTGTGCGGGATACAGCGTGAAGCTAATAAATATAAATATATAATTTTTGTTCTACAGCTTTGATGAACACATTTCTCGCGTGGAGCGCTTTCGTGCCAATGAGCAAGTTATCCTATGGTGTTTATCTCATACACACAGTTGTTTACTCTTTTGTCATTTCAACTATAAGAACACCGTTTACGTACAGCATTTATATATCGGTGAGTTTTCCTAATATTCCTACGTCCATTCATAAATGTATTAACAACTTGTCTTGCTTTTTATTAGGCCAATCGCAGTGCTGAGGCGCTAGCGTAGAAGCGACAGGTTGCGGGTTCGAATCTCACTCGAATAAATAACATATTTGTTTCTACGTACAGTGGGTAGCATTGAAGCGATTAACGTGGTGTAATACAATCTATATGTAGCCTTGCTTGATAAATGGACTATCCAACACAAAAAATATTTTTTCAATTTGAACTAGTTCCTTAGATTTATGTGTTGAACCAAACAAACACAAAAATATTTTTTTTAGCTTTTTATTATTTTGAAAACATTAAATTTTCAGTTTCTATGGAGCTTCGGTGTCCTCGTGATGTCTAACATATTTAGTCTATTGTTGCACATATTCTTGGAAGCACCTATGGCTAAGATATTAAACATTTTCATAACCGAAACGTACGTATTTTGTATACTTTATTTCATAATTTTATTGAGAAGCTTAACTTATTAAGATTGAATTTTCTACAACACAAAATATATTTATTTTGTGATTACTTATATGATTTGTTAAAGTACGGCGGCGTTAAGTTACGCTATAAAGGACGAGTAGTAACAGAAAAGTGAAGAAGGAACTCATTACAAGAGTTTTGAAGTTTAAATTCGAGTTGAAACCTAGAAATGTATAACGTGACCACTATAGAAGAATGTGTAAGATGTTGTGTAAAAGGTTAAACAGTAAAAGGTTGTTTTTTTTAGCTTCAAGCTTTATCCTGCATATAGCAGGACATGACATGAATGAAACTTGAGAACCTTGTATTAAGAGACATCGTCTCTTTAAGACACTTTTGTTCCCCACTTTCCACCACCACCTTCTTAAGGCAATGCTCATTGAGTGGTGCTCTGCCTTGTTACCAGAGCGAGAATATGAAAATATTAAATAATTCATTTCCCGAGTAGGCATTGAACCCACAACCGCCGCGTTTGTCAGTAGCACGCTTGTACCCCTGTATGATAGCCTTAGTACGAAGAAATATATAATATTCATTATTAATTTTATTTCCAGACCCAGTTCCAGTGTACAGAAAACGAAACACTCGACAGCAAAAAATGGCTTCAGACACGAAGAAACAGCGAACGAAAAGAAGATATTATGAATATTGTTTTATATTTTCAACTTTAAATTTTAATAGAAAATGTTTGTACATTTTGAAATCGTACAATTTATTTATTATTTCTTCAGTTTTTATTTCGTTTATTGGTGACTTATATAGCTAGTTGCAGTAGCTATGCTACTTTCATTCACCATCTCTTCTGCGTTAGCACAGTCAAAGAGTAGTGGCCGTCCTTAAATTAAATTTAATCAGTTTCACACTTTACTCCGCACAAAGCAGGATAGGTAGAGGAAACCTAGTGTTAAGATACTCCGTTCCCCCCTTTCCCTCGAATTCTGGAGGCATAACGTGTTGAGAGGCGGAGCCCAACGCCGCTTTGCCTCGACATCAGAGCAAAGAAATGAAAATAAAAATTTAAATATTTTATTTCCTCGAGAAACATTCTCGAGGCCAGCATCTCTTATGGCGATCGAACCCACAACCAATCAATTTTATAGTCATACCTGTGCCTCTGCGCCAATATTGGCCTCTATTAAATAGCAAATAAAGTACAATATTTTATTGTACATAAGTTTTATTATAACACTTAAAAAATAATTAACAATATTTACAACACAAACACACAACAATAACAAAAAATAACAAGCACAACGACAAATAACAACAAAAACGATAAATAGCTTCCAACGGCGGGGGGGATATAAAAAATGTATGCAAAATTATCTATATTTTTAAGTTTCTAATGATTTTTTATATTAGATTGACAGGAATTATTCATAATAACCAAGGAAATTTAGCAAAACGGTTAAATCTTTTTGAAAATCATGAAATTAAATCTTATGTGATCCCTTCTTAGTGTGAATGATGGTCTCGTAAACTGGAACTTTAAAAGGCACTGGTTTTTCCACGGGTACGATGATATGCTTGATGACTTCGAAAGGCACTTCCTTTATCCTCGGAACATGGACTACCTTCTCTACCGGGTAGGGAACAGACTTCTCAACTGGTATAGATACTTCCTTAATAATTGGGATAACAACCGCTTTTGGAACAGGAACTTGGATAGGAACGGGATGAGGTACAGGTATAAGCACAGGCTGGTGAACTTTAAATTCCACGTTCTTGGGAACAGGAACAACAATTTCTTTATAATGTTTGATGGGCTCAGGATTTTCTTCCTCTATGTGCTGGTGTACGGGATAAGAATGTGATTTTAAGTCGTGTCCTCCGAAACTGTGGCCGAAATCTCCATGGTCTGATGATTCACCGCCGCCGAAGTCGTAACCACCGGAGTATTCGCTTGGTTGTAACTGCAATAATTGTTTTTTTATATAGTGATATTTTTCAGTTATGTTAAAAAAAATACATTTTCCTCATCGATATATATATATCGATTTCGAGACTTATATGAAATTATATAACAAAACTTTAGTTTTTAAGCATTTCATTATCTTATCATGCTAGTGTAAAATTGAATAGACCAGTTTTCCGTTTAATATAAATATTTGCCTTTTCATTTTCCAAAATTTAAACAAAATAAAAAGACTATCATATTAAAAAACTAATAAAATTCTAATTTAACTTTCATAATATTGAATCTATCAAGAACACCTTACGTAAGAAAACGGAAAGAAATCTTATCGCTAGTTGAAAAGTAAAACAAAAAGAAATTATTAGACCAACGGTGTTCAGCGTGAAGTTAAATTTAACTTTTTTATTCTATAACAGGTTATAAAAAAGCGTAAGTTCCGCATAACGGTTAGTTGGAGGCACTAAATAAATTACTAGTTCTTTTTTATTGGAACAGTTATATTTGAAATGTGTTATATCATCGGCAGAGAAAAGTTTTTAGTCCACTATATCTTATTGTATCTAAAGAATGGGTTACGTGTTATACGAAAAAGTAAAAGTGGTTATTGAAAAATATAGGAATATATATATAAGTAGGTTATGATTATGAGAAATCAAATAAAACAGCTCCACGCTGTATCCCGCACACAGCAGGGTAGGTAGAGGGAACCTAGTGTTAAGACACTCCGCTCCTCACTTCAGGAGGCATTGCATGTTGAGTGGCAGAACTCAACGCTACCCTTCGCCTCGACACCAAAGCGAAGAAATAGAATTATAAACGTAAATAAATATTTCGCTTCCTCTAGTGGGGATCGAACCCACAACCGTCGCGTTACAGTTATACCCTTGTGCCGCTGCGGCAGCGTTAACAGGCGTTCACCACGGAACGCCTAATTTTCAAGAATTCGCGTGTTAAGTGACGGAACTCAACGCTGCACTTTATCTTGTTACCAGATTACTACTGAGTTTATAGACAGATTTATTCTAACCTACGTAGTTAGTGTAACATAATATGTGTCAATAAAACGAAACAAAACTAAAATGGTAAATATATAATTTTATAACAGACGACTCTATGTACGTCACAGCCAAATCAATACAATGCTACAACAAAAGGAAATTATACGAGTACTTTCAATAGGAACACCTTTCATTCTCGACGTTAAACAAAGTCTCTTTCTTTTCAAAAGTAATAGATTGAAGCGTTCGGTTATTTTTAAGAGCACATTTTTACTTTATGTGTTTCTTCAGAATATACATAATGAAAATTGTGCGAGCCGTCGAGGCGCGTTGGGATAGCGTGTGACTGTAAATGCAATTAAAGTTCGATTCTATAGATTAATCAAGAAAA
>DWGR01002956.1:0-12837 GCA_018247715.1 Heliconius burneyi | reverse complement strand
ATCGAGTAACAGCAGCTGAGCGCAGAATGTCCGATTTCGCAAAAGAGGCTCGGCGCGCCAATACATCGGCCAAAAAACAAGAAGAAGCACAAAATAAGGCCTTGGAAGGTCAATTATATGGTGCAGGGATAGCAGACTAATGGTAAAAAAAATTATTATGGACTATTTTTTTATGTTACTTAAGATTTATAGCATTTTGAAACTTTAAACACGTTTATCTCGAAACTATGTTTTTAAAATCTGGGGCCAGCAGAACTCAACGAGTTTACATTCGATTGACTTAAAATTTTAACTGCAGCCTCTTGACTAAATTATCTAGTGCAAGGCACACGACTTTTGCGATTGGTTAATTAGAAAAAAAGTTATTAACAATTTAGGTCAATTTTTTTCGTCAAAAATCGACTTTTTCATTCAAACAGTCGCCATTTTGCGAAAAAAATGTTTATCAATATAATCGTGTGCCTTGCACTAGCAAAACTCATGTAATTAATGAAAAACTTTTTTTTGTTCCAGGTGGAGTTGATGATGACTTCTGCTGGCCCTCGCAAACGACCTTTTGAAAATAGTGCTGTGCAGTAATGACCGTAGAGCCGCCATTTTGTAAAAAAATGTGAATTAAATTTTTTTCTACAAGAATCTACAAGAGTTGCTTAATCAAATGATATATTGTTGTTATACCATTAATCCTTGCTGTCTTAGAAAAAAAAACATTAAAAGGCCTTGTTTTTAGGGCAACAAGGGGACCATTCCCCCTTAAGAATTTCGCCAAATAATTATTTAATTCAATTCATAAAAATCAGCTTCACAAGCAAAAAACATAGCATTTAAGTTCTGCCAATTTACAAGTCAACGTGTAAATTGGCAGAACTTCAATGCTATGTTTTGCTTTTATACAAAAAATAAATTAATCATCTTCAAGCTGTATCCCGCATACAGTAGGCAGAGGGAGTCTTTTAAGACACTCTCTTACTTTACGTCGAATTTCTTGTGACATTGCGCGTTGCGTGGCGAAACTCAACGTCGGGTTTTTGCCTTGGCCAGTGCGAAGGAAAGAAAATATTAAGAAATAAAATCTCTGAGCGGGGTCTGAACTATCAACCGTCACCTTAAAGTCACACCCTTGTACCCGCCACTACGCCACGACGGCCCCGACACTACAGCCAAGAAATGAAAATATTAAATGTTTTATTTTCTGGAGTGGGGTCGAACTTATGGTTATCGCAATTATAGTCACACGCTTGCGCCTCTGCGCCACGACTGGCATCAACTATTTATTATGTATTAAAATTATTATTAAAAATCTCAGCCCCATTCAGAATTTTTCTTTTTTGACAAAGAATTATTTTAAAAACACGTGTGTATTAAGTACAGGTTCTAAATAAAACCGTATTGTTCGTTGATACAAAAGCACATTTCCAAATAAAAACATATCTTTGGAATGTTTATTGGATGACGATTGAAATATGGTTTTCCCGCGGCCATTGGGTTTTATTGTGAATGATACTTTTTACTCTGTGCATCGCGCGTGCAATCCGCTGACTCATTCTCTGTTAAGATATGTCAATAGCTTTATTTGTTTCGTTGTGAATTTTTCTATTGCAATACAAGATGTATGTACACTTTGAATTTCTTATGATTCTGATATTTATCAGTTAATATCATAGAGATTAAATTATATATACAACTTCACGTGTACGTACTTCACCACGTCGCAGAATAGGTTGATAAACTAAGAAGCGGATTTTAAGACATTCCGTTACCCACGTACCACCCAATTTTCGAGACATTGTTAAGTGTGTTGCAAAGCTCAACGCCGTGCTTTAAAATTTAATGATTAGTTAACTTAAATATTTATTCTACACATGACAGTGTAGGCAGAGGGAACCTCAACGCTTTGCCTCGATATCACAGTGAGGGAATATAAAAATTAATTAATTTGTTTCCTCGAGTGGTAACCGAACCCACAACATGTCACGTTTACAGTCACACGCTTGTAACGCTGAATCACAACTGGCTTCAACTTAGAAGTACTCTTTATTAATAAATAAAATATATCGAAAACTATACACAGAAATAAAAAAAATATTTCGACATTAACTCAAACAGAAACGTGAGTACGACAGAATAACATAAGATAAGTGATATTAATGTCTCTAAACCAAATACAAGTACAGTCCAACCCAAGTACAAGTGCGTGACGGACGCAGTAACCTGTTAACTGTATCAAGTGGCATACCTAACATTTATTAAGCAAACGCATAAAAAATTGAATGTAGATTTGAAGCCGCGCCTCTTTAGTAACCGCCCAAGCGCTCTAACCACCAACCAACTAAGCCATACGTTCTCAACAAGCTACATCGAAATTTTTATACGCTTGTTACAACTTATTTTATTGTTAGCATCTCTGTAGTGATCATTCAGATTGCATTCGTAACTATTCATTCCACACATTCATTCGAGGTAGTCTTGAAAACCATGATGTAGAAGGTAAGTCCTAATCGCCTGAGATGGTATGGCTACATTGCGCGCTGACCTAGGAACAAATATTTAATTAAATATTTTATCATTTATTCTTGTGATAACCACGACCGCTCTGACGGAGGCTTTGAAGAGTGTTAGGACAAAGACGAAGATTTTTTCAGGAAATCAAGGGACTATTGACCCGAATATATGATTTGAATTTCGACTCGATATCTCCAAGCGGTCCTGAGATAAATGTTTTTGACAGACAGTCAGTTAGACTAACAACTGAATGATCTTGTTACCGTTCCTTTTTTCCTTATGAGGTACGCAAGCCTAAAAATGGTTAAAATTCTCTTATTATACTCCAAAAGCAACGTAAACGTCTTGATTCAATAGATTTATCTAAAGTGCATATCCGTTGAAACAAACATCAACATATAGATAATGTCAAGAGAACAAAGCAGCTATTGGCCGAGCGAGAGAGTAAGTGAGCTGGAACGCTTACAAATACAGTACTCGACAGTCGCGTTCGTACATAATATATCCTATTAATAGCTTTCCTAAGGATTCGATTGTTTTTCAAATTTTTAAAGGTAATTTGAAATATTTTTTGTGTGTATTTTTTCATTTATTTTCCCAAAATAACAAATATAAAGAATTAAATCTACTCCACCAAACCATTTAAATGGTTTACCGACGGACAACCTAGAACCTAAGCTTCAAACATAAACCTTAAAAACAAGTTTGACGGTTATAAGCTGAATTATATACACGGTTAATATTTAACAAACAAGGTATAATATTATTAATTCGTGGTTGATACCGAGTGGTAATATGCGTTATTGTGGTAAGATTTTTATTACATTTAATCTTTACATTTAATATTTAAGTTTATTTTGTCAATTTTCACTTATAAATTAATTAAATGTATATTAATGTGGAATTTCAAAGATACCAGTTATAACTAAAGGAACTGCAGATTCCCATGTTTCCTCTGTCTACCCTAATATGTGCGGGATACAGTGTGAAGCTAAAAACACAAGAAAAAAAATATTTATAATTACTTCGGGATGTACTAAAGTTAAACATGTAAAAATATATGCATTCATCATTACCATCCATCTGTCGTCGTATTTCGACGTCGACATTGGCCTCTTCAATGGCACGCCACTGAGCTCGATCTTCAGCTCTTCGTATCCAGCCGTTGCCAGCCACTTTGTGAATATCGTCACCCGTGAACTGAAAGACGTCCTACATTATGCATTATCTTTTTTATTTTCATTGTGTTTCTCAATGACCGTTCATTCTGGGTTGCGTGATAGATGGCGAAGCACAACACCGCTATTTGTTTCAACAGACAAGAAATTAATATTTTTTACTTTAAGATCAGTTAAGTTCTTATAAATATGTCTGAGTAAATTATTAAGGAAATTGTTCCCTTTACGGCTTGCCTCAACACCTGTGTACAACAAATGTTGTATGACATTTATGATCTTAGACATCGCTGCCCGTTAATTATTCTTACCTATCACATTCGGCATGTTGTATGACTTGTAGTACAAAATAATAGTATATTGTAGTACAGAATATTATATCAGACAACTAGTTTTGGCGCAGGGGCACAAGCATGTGACTGTAAACGCGACAGGTTATGGGTTCCATTATCACTCGAGGAAATTACATACCTAATATTTAACTTTCTTAGCTCTGGTGTCAAGGCAAACTGCGTCGAGTTCCGCCCTACATTAACGATATGCTTTCAGATTTCCACTGAACATAGTGAAAGAAGTCTGAAATATGTTTTAATATTAGAAGCTAACGAAAATATTGGGCAACTTAAGAGCAACTTTAATACATTTTCAAAAGTGCACTGAAAAAACACAGTTCTTTAACAATTACCTAAATGTCTACGATGATTACGGGTTTGAGTTCTATTCGAGAAAATATTTGTATTTACTATTCAGTGTTTTTTTTTGTTTCACTCTTCTTTATTTCTTTGGTACAGTGATGTATTGGTAGTGTAGCTATTTGAATATTTAAGTGAAATGAAAATTCCTACGTACTTTTACAATCTTTATTCCCAGGCTCAACATGATTATATTTAGAATATATTATTTCTTATTATTTTTCACAGTATGGAAGTAGTTGATTAGCAAAATCTATTACGTGCGTACTTTATTGCGTAAATATATAAAGGAATGAAGTTAGTTAGATCTTGGACGTGGTCGAATAAAAAATCAATTTCCTCTGGATACGCTCACGCTTAGCCACGATGACATTTTAATTGCTATTAATACTACAGTTATTGTAACAAACGAACTTATATTCTCCATTTTTATTTCATGCAAGAAGACTTCAAGGCTAAATTTAGGATTTTATAATCACGTAGGATTTTATAATCACGTACGTGCTAGTTCTCGGTTCGATTTCCAATTTGGAGAATCAACTATTTTTATTTCCTTGCTCTGGTAACAAGACATAGCACTCACTGTATTGAGTTTCGCCACTTAACACATTGCGTGTTAAAGAATTGGACGAAAAGTGGGAAATGGAAATTGTTTTAAATGAATAAACTATATATCTTAGTCTTAGAACATTTTATTGTATTTTATATACAATTCTAAATTTATAGTCAAACTTTTTCCAGTGACGACAACAAACTTCTACGCATCTCGAGAATCCAAGATGCTGTTCGGAGCTAACAAATTGACGCAACTCGCGACGCGTAGAGCTGACAGTTGAAATGAGTTCGCAACTTGTAGCGGCAGACGTTTATGTTATACACCGCGATTCGTGACGGTTGTATAAAATTTTAAAGAATTTTCTTATATTTATATCTAGTTTCGAATTTATTTTTATTTCTTTATCAAAAATATAATTTAGTTGAATAGAATTCACGAGGCATCGTTGAAGGGTAGGCATAGGGAACCTTGTGTTGAGTCACTGCTTTCCCCAGTACCCTCTCAACTTTCGAAAATTTGATGGAATATATTGAATATTGGACAATGTAGATGTAAATCTATTTCCATATACATATATTTATTCTTTATGGACAGTTGGAGAGACTAAAACACAAAGTTTTCTAATTTCTGTGACTTTTCGAGCAGAAATTAGAAAACTCAGATGGTATTATAGGCAGAGGAAACATAGTGAGTTATACTCTCCATTTACTATTTTCAACCTATGATGATCATGAGGGCTGCTGTGGATGATGTATAAAGTGGTTGATTAAAGTGTTCAATGGGAAGGGGGCATACTGAGGTCATAGCGTTTGGTGCTACATTTTCTCTAGCTCCCCACCAGGCATAAAACGTGAAGCTAAAAACAAATAAATAGAAATAAATTAAAATATATATATATATATTTCTTTACTTGAACCCAGAATTACCAAGTGTATTTTCAACTGAGTTGGCTCTAATCGTATGATGGCTGATGGCTTTTTTATGTTAAATGTATATTTTTTTCTTGTAAGCTGATAATTTGTAGTATATCAACTTTAATTATTATCAGCCATTCCTCTCTATACATTAATTCACTTTCGTCATACAATAACAAATTTTATATAAAAGCATCCTTACAATCGATAATAATATAACATTACTCGCAAAGTGCGAGGACGGTAGTTTTATTTAACTTGCCTCAGTGGGAACATACAATAACCTATTGAATTGAGTATTTTTTGTTTTGTTTTAATACATACTTGTGTAAAATGAAATAGAAGTAAAGTAGTAAGTAAATCAATATGAGTTTTTGCTGTTGTTGTACCTAAGAATATTAAGTTTCAATTATAAAATGTAGAGTCATTATTATGAAAAATGAGATCTTTAGACTTTTCCATTCAACATGCAAATCCTCCCAGAATTAGGATGTGGTGAACAGAATTGTTTAAATGGGAGAGTGTGATGTTAACATCAGGTTCCCAGGGTCCCTCTGCCTACTTAGCTATGTGCGGTATACAGCGGTATACAGCGTTAAGTTTCTGCCCTCAACACATACTATGTTGACACTAGGTGATGTTTGCCTGCCCAGCTATTTTATACAAAATGGAACTACAAACATATATAATAACGTTGTAAACTCGCATTGAAACTTAACCACAATTAAGCGACGTCAGTTAAATGCAGGACATTCATCTGGAATACCAAAGTAGAGTCGCGTGTCGGATGCAACGACCGTAACTATCTCATTACAGCTGGGATAATACAACAAAGGTAAGGTAAGCCAGTACATTATTGAGATATTTTTAGCATTGTATGATTATTAGCTTATAGTTAACTTCATCTCGGTTCGCCGATTTTTTGGAAAAGAAATAAAAATAATTAATTCCCCTAAGTGGGAACCGAATCCATAACATTTGCATTTACAATCATACGCTGTGTCACGTCGGGCTCGATCCATATATTTCTATTATATGTTATATATAATTTATGTTTATATAAAACAGTAGTTAGTGGAACTACTGTATATCACCTTTATAAAGAAGCGAGTCCGACACATGGCTGTCACAGTCACGTGTCGGACGCAGCGTCCCGTGACCATCTCGTTATCAGCGTGACAGCGAGAGACCGTTGCGACTCCCATTTTACATATCACAGTGCAAACATTTGAGATAAGCAAATTTTCCATATATGTGCTTTATTAAATAGATATAGATAGTAGGATTTTTACATTTATAGTTCTGAAATCTATCGTATAAAAATACCCAGAAATTAGGTACTTTAGAAATAATTGCTATATTTTTGATATGTCATATAAAATCGCTATGGATTAGATATTCACTTGGGGGAACGTTAATATTTATAATGATAATATACTTTATTGTACACTACGTAGCATAAAAGAAAAACAAAACACAAACGTAAATAAGGATGAAAATGTACAGCAGGCATCCTTATCACTATAAGCGATCTCTGCCAGGCAACCTTAAGGCATAGGAGTACTTAAATCTGGGGCGTACTTGCTTTAGACAAATCTAAATATAACATATGATAAATACATAGAGGACGAAATTTCATAATAAACAAATTGTCACAAACCGTTTACAAGAAAGATGGTATGAAGATTTCAATATATTTTAATGACAAAAAAAAAGGATTTTTGTTCCAAGTACTTCAAGCTCTAACGAATAGTAAATGAAATTAAAATTCACTTGCAAAATCAACTGTCACTCAGCCAAGAGCGTGCCCTCTGGTGGTGAACGAACTAAGCGCCTCTGTGTCGGTCTGCACGTAGCGGTGCAGTCATTACCGGCTCAGAGCTACACAGTCTTGCAATTCTGGGATTAGAACCAAATCTGTCTTATTAAACGGAATTTGAATCGTTTTTTGAGAATTTTAGGTGCTTATGTATTGCGTGTTAATAATATAATTATTATTAACACACAATACATAAGGACGAGTCAGCATTATTTCCGCCAAACAATAATCTTAAAGACTATCACTATATGTAGAAATCTCGGAAATAGCATCGAAACAAAAACGGTTTTTAGTAACATCTATTTCAATAATAATTTTCAGGGGCTCTAGTAAAAATAAAATGTACCTACTTATTATTTTCCACTTTTTCTATTTTTAAGAATAATAAGATAAAAAACCGCATAATAATATTTAAAAAAAATTATAACGAAACAACGACGCTTTAATTAAAAAGAGATTAATCAGAAGAACGTATTAGGTATTTTACTGTGAAAATTATTATTCAAATCCTACCCTACTAATGACTTAAAAACGGCAAGAATGATGGCAATACAATGATAATTATTCTATCGAACATCTTTGTATATTACATTTGTCAAGAAACTATTTATATTACAAATAAATTACAATTAACAAGCCTGAATTCTGGAGGCATTGGAGTGGTGGAACTAAACGCCGCACTTTGTCTCGTTTCCTGAAGTGGGGATCGAACCCACAGCCTACCGCGTTTACAGTCGCACTATAGTGCCCATAGTTCATGACTAGCCTCGACTGGCTCAGTTGCTTGTAACGGATTATTTTAATTTCCTCATTTTGATAGTACATTGTGCGGTTTTTGAGTTCAAATTTACAAAGCGGAGAACAAAGTATCTTAACATTAGCTCCTCTATACGCGTGATAAGGCGGAAAAGCTAAAAATAATAATAATAAAAGGCTCGACTAACTACCATTTCGTATGTACCCTACCAACGAAACTGAACGCAAAGTTGAGGGAATCCATCAGAATTACGCCCGTAATATGCTATTAAACTCTGTTTAGGCCGAGGACAGGTGGAATTACCAAGTTTGTGAGAATTGAAAACTGAAACGAATTGAGAGGTAACGAGTGCTTGGCATCTTCCACTGCCAAGTTAAGTGGCCTTGTTCCAAATACCAACGTATCATAGGAGTAACTGAACTTAGATATTGAAACTTTCGAGCTTTCGAAGTATTCGCTTTGTTATGGTATTGTAAATAACTACATTGTTATACTTGCGATGTTATCTTGCGATATTTATAAAATACTTATCTATTTATTTATAGTGTCGATCGCACATTGGGGAAATTATTTACTTTCAATTCTTTGATTGGATAAACAGGACGAAGCGCAGTGTTTTGATCTGTCACGCAATATTTTGAAAATTGGCGGATTGTGGGGAACGGAGTCTCTTAACACTTTTTTTTTTGAGGACAGACGGAATTACCAACTTTGGAAAGCTTAAAGTTAAAATGAATGGAGGAACGTAAATAGCGCGTCGTTAACGAGATCGCTTAGAAAACTATGTGTTTGCTTCTGAATGTGTAATTAAATATAATGGAAGTGGAAATAAAAAGTATGGATCTTAGTTTTTTAAATATGGCCGCTTTTTAGGAGTAAAGTCAAGTATTTCATGAAGACGATATGTCGGACATGTAATCAAATGCAATCATCGCAGTCCTTTTAAAACTTTTTTATACAGTAAAAAATCGAACAGAGGGCAAAGTTTACATTACGCAATAGAGAAAGAGAAGTACAAACCAATTATCTATATATGTTTACTATATGATTGCTGGTCTAATAACAAGTTTAGTTTGTAATCACGTATATTTAATTTAGTAATATATTCATATTTTTGGATACCCGACTTTTGAAACACTTTACACAAGTCCGTGATCACTGGATGTCATTGTGGGTAGTACTTGTATTTGAAATATTTTATTTCTTTTATTTTGAAATGCGGATACATAATATGCCATGCCCTATACCCCCATAGTAAATGAAATCGGAGAGTCCCATCCAATTCATTCGATAATAGAGATAAAAAATATATTCTTCAAACCGTCCTTTTTACCGTTCCTTTTTATAAAATATGTCTATATTTCAAACCGATTGCTGTGGTGAAAGCCTTCAGTGTAAAATACATCATCTGTGCTAAGAATAGAGTCGATAAAAAAATTATACAATCATTCCAACCTTTATTTCTAATAATAGAACAAAAACAACAATGGCCGACATTCCCATCGTCTAACGTTGTGTTTTATTAGACCTCATTTTGCTTTTTTTTTTTAAACTTATGACATTCAGTGGAAGTATTTTTTTTTAAACTTACAATATCTATAAAAAATACTGGCTGAACAAAGCCTAGATCATCAACCAGCAGTGTGTTACTGCTCATCAAAAGAAGTAATGAATTCTTTTACAAAATTGTTTCCAAAAGAAAATTATGTTACCATTGTATCTGATAAATGCACTGAAGCAATTATTTAAATTAATCGGAAAATTTTGCTAATTTTCACTTAAATTCTGGACAAATAATCATATTTATTTTTTTTCAAAAATTAAATAGTTGTTGGAAGCTTAATATAATATTTTAATAAGAGCTAGAATATATTAAAATAAGAGCAGGGAAATGAAAATATCATTTATCTGATTGCGTCTAGCGGGACTCAGCCCCACGACTAGTCGCGTTTACAGTCGCACGCTTGTGCCTCTTGTGCACTATGTTATGTCATGACAGTACTGACTTGATTATGAATAATATAATTATACTCGTATATTGATATATTATGATAATTGAGTAGTAATCATCCATTAGCTATTACAAAGAAATACCACACGGTACCAAATATACATTATATTAAGGTACTTCTAGGTGTGGCACTTTAAAAATGTTAAAATATATTAAATTACTCATTTCTTGCTAAAAACCATCTTTGCTTATATTTTAAGCAAAGATTAATTGTAAGTCACCCATTTTCCTGTTCTTGTAGAAATTTCTAGAAATCCAAGACAAACTTCAACTTAGTAAGTCCAGTAGCTTAGTTTATGCTGTATCTGTTAGAATGATCGACAGATATAGTATGGGCGACTAATGAAAGTAGAAGTATATACTCGTATACATACATAGATCAATTGCGGCCAGCCATGGCGCAAGGACTAAAGTGTGCGACTGTAAACGCAACTGGATGTGGATTCGATTCCCACTCGAGAAAATTTCAAAAAAAAAAGGTTCCTAGGTTAACTCTGCCTACTCTGCTAAATTTCGAAGTCAAATAAACAACAAGTGACTTCCGTCCCAAGCCAAATAATTTTTGTATTTTACAATAATAAATTAAGGTTATATAACAGAATATTAAGTGTAACAAACCAATTATCTAATTGACATTGAGAGGTAAAATATATACTTAGACAGCATTAAATAAATGAGCTCCATTTGTCTTCTAGATAGAACTAGATCACTCATTTTCAATCGCGTACTATAACAGTGAGGTGCTGCGTGCGTTCTGTTAATTGCTTCATACTGCTTCATTGAGAAAAACAATTATTCAACTGAATTAAATTCAATATAAAGAAAAATGAGATCTAATATACACCGAGTTGGACGATGGAGATGTTGGCCATTGTTGGCTTTATCTACGAGTATTATTACAAATAAGGGTTGAAATAATTGTGTGATTTTTTTTTTATCAACTCTGTTGTAGCGCAGTTGATGTATTTTAGATTGAAGGTGGTGGTTGTGGTTTGAAATCCCCGAAAAATGTTTTTTGGGAATCCAGTTAAAACACTCTGTTCCCATGTAGACACTTCCGTTTTCCATTTTTCGCTGAATTTTTTGGTATTGCGTATTGAGTAACGGAAGTCAACGCCGCACTTTGCCTCGTTACCAGAGCGAGGAAATGACAATAATAAATATTTAATTTTCTTGAGTACGAATCATACTCAAAACATATTTAGAAATTTACAATTTAAGCATAATAAATCAATCTAAATAATATAGCATTTGCGTAAAGGAACAATAAAGTAAATTATTTATTCCCACCGACTTACAAACAGGCGGCATTGCTAAGTACCCTCCGCGACCGCAGCTCCAGAGTCCAGGTACTTGCTTGATAAATAACAACTGCATTCCTCGTTTTGAATAATTATTTTCTAGCTAACCTATACAATATTAGGTATTTTTGTTTGTTTATTGTAGTTTTATGTTTAGATCTTTCGTGTGACTGTAAACACAATAAGTAGGGGGTTGGATTCTCACGGGCAATATAATATTGAATAGTTCCTTGCTCTGGCAATTAGGCAAAGCGAGGCGTTGAGGTCCTGCACTCAACACGAGCCTTCAGAATTTAGCAGAAACGGTGTCTTAATGGGAGAAATGTTAGAACATTAGGCTCCCTCTGCCTACCCTGCTATATGCGGGTTCAGCGTGAAGTTACAGAATTTCATTTTTAAAGATGCTTTAACCTGTTTCAATATTTATTTCTTTCTTGATAATCCACGAGTAAGCTTATTGTGGAACTTAGACAATGTTTCTAATATAGTACTAAGATATTTGTATTATACTAATGTAAAGATATTATATATAAATTGTTAGCTCATTTCAGAACAATTTGTATTCATTCTTTGCGTTTCTCTTAGTAAATGATATAGTTCTTCCTGTATCCCGCACTTGGGTACAGACAGAAGGTACTTGAGAACCAAACGCAAAGACGCTCCGTTCCAAGTTAAGACACTTCTGTTCTCTATTTTCTACCGAAGTCTCGAAATATTGCGTGTTGAGCAGCGAAACTCAACCCACGAATTTATAAAATATTTAATTTCTCCGTGTGGGGATCGAAACTACAACTGTAGCGTTTATAGCCACACACTTTTACCGCTGCCCCATGACGACCTCAATCATAATAACACTGACACCTATAAAGACGTAATAATTAACGATACTAGTAATATATACGAGGTGTGTTCAAAAAGTAAGGTGGCTTTTCAAATTTGGCAGGCAACGTACTTTCGATTATCGATTTTTTTATTTTGTTATGTTGGTACACTCTTCCCGAACATCTGTACCAAGTTTCAAGTGTATAGCATTTTTGTTTGGTTGGGAGAGGCGTAAAGGTTATAAGTGTTTTGCGTGCTCGGCGATTTCTTGCTATCGAAAAATATGGA
>DWGR01002955.1:0-12841 GCA_018247715.1 Heliconius burneyi | reverse complement strand
CTATGTCGATCGCTCTTGTTCTCTGTCGAATTACTTCGTTCCGGATACGATCCCTTAGAGAAACACCGAGCATAGCTCTCTCCATAGCTCGCTGAGCGACTTTGAACTGGTGGACCAATCGTGCCGTAAGTGTCCACGTCTCGGCTCCGTATGTCATTACAGGTAGGACGCATATTTTATAAAAACTAGAAAATAAGAAGTAAATAAAGAGAGAAGGATAAAGTTTCTTCAGAATACAAAACTCAAATAGCCATAGCCATCGAATATTAGCAATTCAAATAGCTGCCTTTGAGGATAGAGGGATCTCTCCCTAACTTACAGTTCAAGGCCGGCTTGTAGGGGACGACTGAGCAGTTTTATCGGACATCTAAGATTAGTTGTAAAGCTATACGTATCATGAATATGTAATGTTATATGCCTTTGAGTATAGGGTGGTATAATATATTTTTTTAGCTTTAAGTTGTTTCCCTCAGCTGAGTTGCAGAGGGAACCTTTAAGACAGAATTTACGCCCAATTATGACTCCAAATATTTTTACTGTGACAAAATCTAATAATTCTTACACTTTTTTAGCCAACAAGAGTTGGAAAATATTTTTAATATAATTTTTATCGCAGTATCTGGCAAATATCAAATTAGGCAAGGGAGGGAACCTGATTTTAAGACATTCAGTTCCCATTAAGGCATTACGTGTTGAGTAGCTCAACGCTGCACAGTAACAAGACAATTGTTACCAGAGCTAGGAATAAAAAATACATATTTCATTCCCCCAGTGAGAATCGATCCCATCGATGTTTACAGTCACACGTTTGTACAACTGCGCCGCGGCCTCTTTTTATAATATAACAATGTAATTTGAATCTATGGACTTTCCGCCCGTCCGCTTGAGTTAAAATAATAGAAGGAAAGAAATGTGACTTTAGAAAGAAAATACACTTAAGAACTCGTAGCTCCGACTAACAATTTTAAGTAAAGTATATATGTTTCACTATTTTTTTAATTCATTCTATATTTATACAACTACCTTTAAAGATTTTCATGTTATGTAGAGAAGGCAGAGAAAACGTATTTTTTTTGTTTTAGTAGGAACGAGCTCCATCCCCTTTAACTAAAAGTCATATATATATACAGCCAGTTTGGTATTTTTTTTTTAAATTTTGGTATTTTTGCACTTTATAATCTTGATTTAAATAAAATACTTATAAAAATTATAACATATCTTTCTACATATGGTTAATACTATATTCTATAGTTTAATTCTTTTTTTAGTTCATTTCAATACCAAAATTTAAAGGTAGCCAAAAAGATTGAATGATAAAAAAAAATTTAAATCTTTTACTGCACATCCTTTTTTTTTGTATTCTGCAAATCAAACAAATTACATTAATGTTAATTTGCATAGCATCAAATAACCTAAAGAATCCTAAGAACACGACTCCTCAGATGAACGTTTTACTTGACATCTCACCAAAGTAAACGCTTCCTCCGTCTTCGAGTGGTTTGTCAAGAGTTCGATACAACCTCGGAAAAGCTTTTAGATACTTACTTCTTTAAAGTACGCCTCTCAATCGATGCAACTTGAAAAGTTTTAAGCATCTGTCTTACAATACGTGCTCGAAGATTTCAACTTTTGCTGTAATATTCAATAACAACCTACCTTTTATAGTTAAAAACATTTTAGATTATGTTGAAAGAATAGTTGCTTCAGAATTCAAATTTAGTATTTCTTTCTTTTTCTAACATCCTTTTTGTTAAGAAAAAAGACATGGTAAATGAGCGTACGTCACCTGATGGTAAGTGATTACCGTCACCCACGACACCACGTAAAACCAGAGAAGCTACTCGTGTGTTGCCAGCTTTTGCGACGGTTGGGCGCCGGAGCCTAGCGTTACCTAATGTGAAATGTATAAAGCCACTACCTCACGCCGGTGTTAAACGCCGGGGGTGGTAATGATCCGGTCGAGTCTGCCCATGCGTGTTGCCATTACTGGCTACGTGACTCTCCCACTCGTACTTTAGTATCTTACGACACCACAAGGAACCAGGGTGATCCTATTCTAAGCCGGGAACACACGGAGGAATTTGTTATATTGTCTTGGCACAGCTGGTTAAAATTATGTCTTTTGTCGAGTACAATAGTAAGTTTGACAACATGACGCCAAAAAAGTATCTAATAGAGAGCAAGAATACCTCCTTTATTTTAGTACGAAAAATAGTTTAATCAATCAATACTAGCAGATAATATCACAAACGTATAAAATATATTATTCTGGCTAACTGACTTGAAATGAAGTATTCCTTCTCTCACAATCCGCCATTTTATTTTCGATAGTGCAATTATAGAAAAGCAACTTCTTTAAAATAAGCAATACATATATTTGAAAGGTAATTTTTTATCATATCAATAAAAGTACATATCAATAAAATTATATCCCGTAAACAGGAGTCCCACTATAACCCGCAAACAGGAGTGTAAGCCGAGAAAAACTAATATTAAGACACTGCTTTCCCCACTTTCCGCCTGGTTCTAGAGGCATTGCGTGTTAAATGGCGGAACTCAACGCCGTACTTTGCCTTGACACCAGAGCGAAGAAATGAAAATATAATGAAATTTATTTCCTCGCGTGGGGTTCGAACCACGACCAGTCGATTTTACAGTCACACTTTGTGCTATTGCGCTACGACCAGCCTCTATTACATTATATAATAAAATATAACATTTTTTAAAGCAAAATTATTTTTCTAAGGTCTATTCTGAAATTTATTAAGACGTTTCCTCATTATTTTTTCTTGTATCAAATGTCCGACAGCGTAATTAAATTCAAGACTCCGAAATATTATTTATTTAATACAAAAAAAACACATTTCATTAATGAAGGTAATTAGAAAAACAAGATCACATTTTTGTTTTTACAAACGGAAGTACTTCCCTTGTAACTCAAGATGTTACCCAGTACAACAAAAAAGGCAATTATAGATTCATTACGCGCTTTCTTTCTATCTTTCTTTCGTTTCATTATTCTTACAATAAAGAAACAAAACCAAAATATATATTGCTAAAGGTTGTGTCTATTAAATAAATAAAAAATGTGCTTCACATTGTATTCTGCATACATTAGGGTAGACAAAGGAAGCCTAGTGTGCCTAATGTCCATTTTACGCTGATTTTTTGAGGCATTGCGTGTTGAGTGACGGGCTTAATGCCGGGTTTTTTCTTCCTTGGTGCCATAGTAAAGACACACAAAAAGTTCTATGGAACCTTTTTCTTTTAAACACTAAAAACAAACATTCATAAATACATATTTAGTAAAAACTAGAAAATAAATATTTAGTCAATTTGATGAATTTAAAGTTAAACTTACAAGCACATACAAATTTGTTTAAATATATACAAATAGAATCAGCAAAAGAATTTATGACAAAATAATATCAATTGGGTACGATCCCCACTCCAGGAACTGAAATATTTATGAACGTTTTTATTTTCATTTCTTCGCTCTGATGTCGAGGTAAAGCTCGGCGTTGAGTTCTGCCACTCAACACGCAACGCTTCCAGAATTCGGCAGAAAGTGGGGAACGGAGTGTGTAAACACTAGGTTCTTAGAATCCTTCTACTTACCCTACTATGTGCAGCGTGAAGCTGATAAAAAAACTTAAATGAAGAGATATAACTTCACTAAATATTTTTGGTGTATTCTAAAAATGAATAAAATATTCTAACTAAATGTTGAATGAAAACTGAACACTTTGATATACTCGTACAGTGTGCTAGTAAATAGACACATCTCGCCCATTACTGGCGAAGCAATTACTTTAAGTGGGAACCTTCAAAGGTAAGACTGCTTCGTTTCTCGTTGCATCATTAAAATATTGCAACATGAATATATCAACTTATATATTATGTTTATATAAAAAATATGAGGCCGTCGTGGCACAGTGTGTGACTGTAAGCACGACTGTTGTGGATTCGATTCCCACTCGGGGTAATTAATTATTTAATATTTTCATTTCTTCATATAGTAATGAGTAGTTAGTTTACTTAACAAGATAATTTGTCTGTACTGTATTTGCCTATAATTTTCTATAACCCTCATCACTGCTATAGTGACAAACTAGGACATGTATAGAAATAAAAAAAATATTACTTTTACTAATATATTCTATTAGTTATACTATTTACAAAATACAAAATAACTTTCATAATTTACGTAAAACAACATCTACATGCAAAGCTTATTATGGTAAATATGATATATCTTCTTATATTTCTAGTATCTTCTTTCATATTTCACGTACTTTACCCTAACCCCTCCGTGCTAAGTACCGAGAAGCCAATATATTTCATACTTACGAGATATTTAATCCTGCGGCCTAGTGTATTGAGGACATAGTAAGGGTGTGAACTCTAAATATGCTTTACCTTCCTTTAGGGTGCACAACGTACTGAAGTAATAGCATTTTTAAAAGTGATATATAATGTACTGATAACTTTATTTATATCTTAAAAGCCATTTTTGCAGGTAATCCTTAACCTTACTTATAAGGACAGGATTTTTTATGGTCTTTTTTTACATGATTTCACGTTTTATCCCTAGCGAGGTAGTCAGAGGGAACGGAGTGCCAAGCGCTACGGTCTTTACATACCTCTTTCGCCTCGTCCACTATTATCAACCTCTTCATATATTCCCTCCGGGGGCATTTACGAAGAGGTTTTTTTCTACTAACATTATATATTTAAGGTTATACAAAATATTATAGAACTGAGAGCTAAGCTCGTACTGTTAAGCTTAAGCGTGATATATTATTAAAAAAAGATTCAACCCGAAATATGCAGCTTACAGTATACCGAAATTCCATATAAAACTTTAAACGTACTCATAGCAATATATTCTTTTACCGTATTATTTATTACTTTTTTTTATTACTTTATTTATTATTATTATTTTATTTATTATTTTTCAAAGAGTGTGATTTACGTTTTCTTTTATATATTTTATCAAATTTTAGTATGCCAAGGCTAAAAGACAATTACAAAATTTGCATCTACAACATGCATTTACATGATGCATGATGGATGGACGAAGATTTCAAATTATTAAAAAAAAACAGTATAAAAATATACAGTTATCGATATAATATTAAAAAAATACAAAGCTTACGACTAACAAACTTAATAATTTATTATAATTTAATTCAATGTATACTTAATCTTTAAGAATACAAGGCATTGGCTTCCCGAACGTCGATAAGCACGTAACTAATGGTTCGTTAGGATACAAGATCCGGTTTCCTTATCAGTCGAAGCGCGTCCGGTTATATCTCTTCGTTAGAACCGGATAATCCGGCATAAAGTTCAAATATCTTTTAAATAATTTCGTTATTAAAGCTCAGGATCTTTGTTAAGAATAAAGTTTATATTTGGGTTTTATGAAGGAAAGTTTCTTAAATGTTTTGAAATACGAAACTAATCAATCTGTATATTATATTTAAATGATACTTGTAAAGCTGTAGTTACAATTCTCAAATTTATTTTTTTAAAGCTTATATTACAAGATTCAGGCTAAGTTACTATTTATTAGATCACCACTAATGTTTCTGTTGAACCAGTGTAAAATTAAATAAAAAATCAAATCAAACTAAATCAAATAAAATAGTAAAAATATAGTTACTTATTTATTTTTTCAGCTTTTACTTCGTAAAATGATAAGTATTTATATAAATGCTATTGCATCTAGTGTCAAAACACTTTCTCTTTTGTCGAGTGGTTAAACCTATAAAATATAGTTCTTCGTCCTACTAGAAAGGAAAATAAAGTGATTTCCTCGATGGCAGATCGATCCTGCAACGCGTGTCAGTATATATTTTACGTCACGATGACCTATTTTCTCTTCGTATAATAATTAATAATTTTTAATTTACATATTCATTAGTATATTCAATATTTTTTGGAAATAATCTTTATTTTATACCTTAAACTCTTATTACATTTGGAAAGATAGGATACACTAAAATTCTTAAGTTTAGTCTTACGACCGTTAAAAAGTTACTGTGCTTTATATTTACTACCTATTTAGTATCTTAGTGGGCGTGCAAGTGTGTGACTGTAAATGCGACTGGTTGTGGGTTCGATCCTTGCTCGACAAAACAAAATATTACTTTAATTTAAAATTTTCATTTCTTCTCGCGGCGTTGACGTTCGCAACTCAACATGCATGGTCTACAGAATTCGGCGGAAAATAGGGAATGAGAGTATCATCACACTAGGTTCCCTCTGCCTTCCCTGTTAAATGGGGGATATAACGGAAAATTGAAAAAATAAACAATATTTGATGGAAACATACCTTATTTTATATCCTAAGACCTCATTACACTTACAAAGATGGGATACATTAAAATTCTTAAGCTCTATATTTTAGTCTTACGACCGTTAAGAAGTTACAGTGTTTTATATTTACTACTTATTTAGCATCTTGTTTTATGTTGACGCTAACAGCGTTTGATCTTGACAGTACTCTGGCAGAGCAAATATTATTCATCTTATTCGGTTCAATAAATATTCGATAAACATCTATGAAAATTGCTAAAAACTCAATAAGCCTTGTGTAAGCTGAGTATGTATTTTTTGTATATTTTATAAATTTGCAATGTGTTATCACGATCTCTTTAATTAAAATTGATTTATATTATAAATTCAGAAAACATATTTCAGAATTGAACATAAAAAATATGGAAGAAAACTTATTTAGAAATATAATGAAGCTACACTAGTGAGAGCTATTCTCATTAACAGTTTTATTCTGTATTTTTCGGAATTGAGATGGAAAGGGTTAATTAATCTCTCTTTTCTCCTCGTTTCATACTCCTACTTGATTATACTATCCCACTCGAAAGAATGTTCTTATTTTTATCATGAGTTATAAGTTTAACATTAATTAAGGCCGTCGTGGTGCGGTAGCACAATCATATGACTGTTAGCGCGACGAATTTGGATTCGATTCACTCTCGGGGAAATTATTAAAAATTATTTATTCATATTTTTATTTGTTCGCTTTGGTAACAAAACAAAGCATGCTGTTGAATTTCGTTATGCAATGTCTTGTAAATCCCGTAAAAAGTGGGAAAAGGAGTGTCTAAACACTTCTCAATGCCGACCCTGTTTATATATAGAAGCAAACAGCAAACAGCTGGAAAAAAACTTTAATAACTTCGCCTTTGAACTCCCAACTATTTCATTCAGCTACATACCACAATTAGTTAATAAACAAATAATTCCATATTAAACAAGTAGCCAGGTGCCTCACAGAGTTTTGAACCGACAACGACGAAGACAGGTGAACAATTAATGAGATGAGCCCAGATTATGCAGCTATTGTCACACTAATGGGTGCGCCATACGTAATCCTCATAGAATATTTGGGATTTCTAATGAAACATCTAATACTTAATGCGTCTGTATACTTAAGTCCTTGACGATAATGTATTTTAATCACTGTAGCATATTCATAGCCCGCAAGCTCCCCCTCGCTGTTGTTTTTATTAGAAAGATGTGCGTAGGATTTTCCAATTATATTTTTGTTTAATCCTACAGCAGGGTAGACAGAGGGAACCTAGTGTTAAGACACTCTGTTCTCCACGTTCTGCCGAATTCTGCAGACATTGTGTCATGAGTGGCAGAACCCAACGACGTGCTTTACCTCGACACCAGAGCGAAAAAATTAAAATATAAAATATTACAATTTAAAATTATAATACATTTAATAGAATAAAATTCAACATAGTAAATATGAAATACATTCAAAAGAAAAAGACCCAAAAGTACATATTCTCTAAACTTAACCCATTCAATCGCGTTTGCACAAACATTGTTATCCTACTTGACATGGTTATAAACAAATATTTTGTCATGCTCTCACAGGTAATCACCTTGACAGCCTCTTTGTAGAGAGGATAGAAAGTTTACCTTATGTGACAATATTTTGCGGTAAGCTGTGTTCGGAAGAGAATACACTTAACTGTTATATATTGCATATATTTTTAACATTCACTTCAAGGCCTACTTAGGTGGCCCATTTCCAAGAAAAATAATATATAAGGAATATATAATATTTAGTTTATTATTTAAGTAACTTTAATCAAAGTTTTTTTAAAGAAAATATATGTTAAAATGTATTTGATTTTGAATATAACTATGCTATAACAGCCCAAATCACTTAATTAAATAAATAAAATATTAGTCAATTATAATTATATATTGATTTTATTTATCTTAAAGAATTTAGTTAGTAGAATGATGGAACAGTTTTATATATTACAAACTTTTGTTAATATATGTAAACTTTTGCAAGATTACTTTAAATTACTTGCCAGTATCCGATTAAGCTAAAATCTGAAGTACAACTTCAGATCTGATGACAATAAAATCATATGTAATCAATATTGTTGTCAATCCAAAATCCAAAACCGCAACAAGATGACCGAGAGGATGTATAACTGAGACATTTTTTTCACTCTTCGCCCAAATTATAGACCAGTCTTATCAGCTACAAAAATTCACAATTTTATTATAGCTAAGAGTTCCCACGCGTAGAGAATGAACTCACAACTAACTAACTGATTAACTGAATGACCACACGAGGAGAATTAACTTTTAAATAAAAAAAATCATCAAAATCGGTACAGTCGAATTGATAACGTCCTTTTCTTACAGAAGTCGGTTAAAAAGTCTCCAGTAGAGCGCTCTGCTCGCTTCGTTCAATAATATTTCACCCATAAATCACTTCAATAACTTCGTACTTGATATTATATTGTAATTTAAGAACTTTATTAATACTGTATCTTATGACATGCATTTATTATTTAGTCAACACCGAGGTGTGCGCCCCCTACCGATAGCTGGGGTCGTACATCATTCTGACATCCGAAGATTGATGGCCTTACTTACAAAATTGCTCTTCATTAGCAAATATAATAAGTTTATTTATTTAAAATGAAACGTTGAAATTCGTCATATTTCTTTTACATTTTTTGTATATTTTTACCAAAATAAAAAGAAGACGAAGCTTTATAAAGAGCCGGTCGTGAAAGGTTCATATATTTTGTCTGTCTTATCTTGTTTTTACACTTCACTACCTGATAAGGAAATTACTAATTAAATTACAAATGCCTTAAGCGTGTTTTTCTACGCGTGACCGGATAAAGGCTATTATCCGGCAGTACAGTGATTGAGTGGATAAATATTTACTTATGTAATTTTATATATCTCTAAACATAGATAGATATTATAATATTATCAATTTCAACTTCAATTTCACGCTATATCCCATATGAATCTGGGTAGGCAAAGGGGGTAGATTACGGTATTGGAGGCATTGAATGTTGAGTGACGGAACCCAATGCCACGCTTTGGCTCGATACCAGAACTCAGATATGAAAATATTAAATACTTACTTTCGTCAAGTGGAAATCGAACCTACACCTGTCGCGGGTACAGTCATACGCATGTACACCTGCGTCACTGGCGACTACTTATAAATATATCTTACCAAATAAGAACATTAAAAGTAAAATATGTTATATGAACTACAAAATATTTCCTTTAAGCAAACAAAGTGAAAGCTATATTGATTAAATGTACATAACCTTGGCAAGGACAAATGCAATATTTAGATAAGTTTTAATAAATGCGTCGAGCCCTGGCTGTTCATTTATTAAAGCACCGCAGGCTTGCTTATTAAATTTGAATATACTGCTCGAGTAGCGACCTCGTACACTCTTCTTTATTAAAACGAGGTGCGTAGATACTGTTACCTACGGCGTCGGTACGGTAGCTCATAATGTGTAATTCACAAGCAGTTCCACAGATGCTCTACAAAGATAGTGTACTAATTACATTTTGTATATTGAAGCTTTTAATTTAAAAAATACTGTGTTTGGGGGTAGAACAAAATATATAATTCGTATTTTACAAATTATTTGTTATTTAATTGAAATATATGTATATATCAGTTTTAGTATTCAATTTCATGTAACCCATTAGTAACAATTAGTTCAGTCATCTAACGCAGTTCTGCTGATCACATCTATGCACATATGTACATATCTAAATACCACAATGTTTTTACTCTAATTGAAAAGCAAGCCATTCAACTCCATACAATTATTAAAACAACATGTTTTATTTTTATTTAGTTCGTACAAACGTTATACAACGTTGTGTCAACTAACTATGTGAAGTGCTAAGAGAAAAAGTTATCTAGAAGGTTTTTATTAGTTTTTCTCATGAATCTTAGGTATGCTTTGTCAAAGAGAAGTTGTTTTTGTATGAATATTTCAAAAAATATATTTATACAAAAAAATATGAATTTATATCATTTTTATTTCAGCTAAACACTGGAAAACCACAAACAGCATATGGAAAGAAACCCAAAGGGGATCTAGTGTTAGAACACACCTATCCCCAATTTTCAAGTAGCGTTTCCCCAACTGGGAATAAAACCCACATCCGTCATGTTTACAGACAGCAGCTTCTATAATGTTATATCAAAATTTATCAACTATGTATTTATACTAAAATACTACACCAGAATATATTTCTTTATTAATTCTACAAAAGCCACATCTAGAAATCCATATGTGTCAATACGTGCACACTTACGAGTATGTATGGTGTAATCATGGTTTCATCAAAAGCGCTACATATATGTATTCGCTCTAGCTATCAGCTCGTCGGAACGGCATTCATGTACAACCCTAGGCGTCGTATAGGTAGTTCGTAATTATGAGATATGAATGTACCAAAGTGTAATTTGCTTTTCTTAGCTGGCTGTATCCAATTTTATATATTTTATTATTATTTTAGTGATATAGAATAATAGTGAGTACGATTATTATTTTTTTGTTTTGATTCATTAATAAAATAAAGGATAATAAGAAACTTGATATAAGACTTGGCTGACTTGACTTGGTATTTATTATGATATACATACAGCGTCTGACTGTAAAGCGACGATTGTGAATTCGATTCTCACTTGGTGAAGTGAATAATTTTTATTTCTTCCTCTTGGTAAGGAGTATCCGTCTTGACAAATTCAATTTAAATTTAAAATATAATCTTCTTAATTTTTTAATATAAAACAAATATATCTGAAATTTTGTACCCGGCTACGCCAAAGAAGTCTGCGATGTATGAATAAAAAATACAATTAAAAACATTTCTTATATATACGTATAATAACCTAGAATAGACAGAGATACAATAACAGGGACAGAGCATAACTATGAAATTTGATAGTTATTTAAAAATATACTCCTTTATAAATTTTAAGCAATGTATATATTTCAGTCAAATCAGTTTAGCAGGCTCAACGGTACTATACTATCATAACCCTACTAGATTACAGTATCAAAGGCCGCCTACAAAATATGGCTTGAATAAAACGGCTGTTAAGAGGTTTAAGCCTCTGGCTGTTTCCTTTTCTAGCCCGTACCAGAGATATTTAGAGCCGTATTAGATAGCCGGCATGGGTTGGTGGGTTACATGATTTGAATACTTACTTGTTTGATTAGGATTTATATGTATGTCATAAATTTGGAAGTGTATTCCTTTGCGATATACATGACATTTTAATATTTTTTTCACTTTCATCATTTTTTAAACAGCTTTACCCTGTGTCTCGCATATAGAACAATATTTCCGCCCATTTTTTCGAGGTATTACGTATTGAGTGTCGGAGATCAACGCCGCGCCTTCGCCTTATTACGGTATATCTTTAAATAAGTCTCCCTCTGCCAAGCCTACTTATACAGCGTGAAGGTGAAAAATAAAACACATATGCTCTTTTATTTACATCAATGTGCCATAAAGGCGTTCGTGCGAATTATTATTTTCTCTCCTAAATCATGGATTTTCTTCAAGACATGAATGCTAAGGTAAGGTGTGCCATTTCCTAACGATTTCACATCAGTTGCTATGAAATGGTCCGGCAGAGCGAATGTAATGGGCGACAATTTCGACACCCACCTGAGCCAGCAGTCGCATGTGCGTAATCGCCTTAGCAATAACCCTCCCCACCATTCCCTCTTTATGTTGATCTTGAATACTGTTTAATATTGAAATGAATGTATTTTCCTTTTCCACATTTGAAACGATATAACGGTACGCGTGGAATAGATTTTGATTTTATTTGTTAAATTATAAATGTTGATTATTTAGTCTGTTGTTTTGAGGCCGTTGTGACGGCTGTTTGCTTAATTGCCGCTTCAGACATTGGATTATTACTAATTAATATTTTCATTTCTTTCCTCTCAAAAGCGCGGCATTGAGCTCCGCCACTCAACACCCAATGCCTAGTAGTTCGGCGAAAAGCGGGAAAGGAAATGTCTTAAGACTAGCTTCCCTCTGACTACCCTTATATATGCTGTATTACTCTCGTGAAGCAAAAAAAAAAACATTATTTTTGACCATTTCATGTTTTTCTCTGTATTGGATAGAATAACTAAAATTCCATCCTAATGAAGATTACTCTTTAGAAAGGAATGTTTCATTACGACACACAGTAAACAAAAAAATGTGAGCATTTTAAAATATAAAATGTTTTTTGAAATAAAACAAGAGAAACAACATACACAAAAAAATATAAAAATTAATTCCTTCCTAACAATTTGTCAAAACAAATTGTCGAAATTTCACAAATTTCATTTCATTATAAAATGACTGAAAAAACACAGTCCCCGCTTTCGTTCCGCCATTTTCAGTACATTGTTGTGATGAAGTTATTTCGTATGTTGGAATGTGGACGACAATGGTTGATTTATTTTCTCTGTCGCTCCTCTGAGATTGGGTT
>DWGR01002954.1:0-12841 GCA_018247715.1 Heliconius burneyi | reverse complement strand
AGGTCGCCCGCATGTGCTTCTGTGCAATGACTTATGCATATTATACTATAATATATAGTTATTAATATTATTTCAATTTAATTTATAATCATACTTCCTTAATGTAATTTTTTAACAGATGAAAAATTTGTAGGTTCGTGACCCTTACGACGTATCTATAGAAAAAGTATTTGCTTTTTATTATTGAAACACAAAAATTAAAAATCCAATGTATGTAAAATTATGTTTTACTCTAAAGGACCATTATATGTTCATTGGAAACAAAACTAAAGCCCTCGCGTGCATTTAAAAAAAATCAAACACGGTATGATGGCATTATGAACCACATTTACAACAAAAAATATAACAAGTGATTAGAAACGAATATAGCTTTTAATCAATTTCATTTGTCGTTTTTGAGCTTGTGACGTGTCCATATAAAGATAGTACAGTCACATATCAGTATGTCCAAGTACAACACCCACGTCTATAGTTAGGGACTTTCCCGAGATATAACATGAATCACTTGTTCTAATAAACAAAGTGGGATAGAACCGCTTATTTTCGATTTTTATTATGTAAGTAGATGTCGGACCATGTCGTGGGTTCGAATCCCACTCCTAGTTTTAGTACTATGCTGCCTACCCTGCTACATGCCGGATACAGCATGAAGCTGCTAACATGAATAGCTCAACCTGCAACTTCGCCTGGTTGGTCAAATAGAAATTACTTTGTATTCATTATATTCTCGGAAGCTCTCAAGGTCTCTTGACGTAGCGTCATGGAGCATGCATTGACGGTATTAGAATATTGTATTGTTAGCGGACCGTTGGAAGCATTGAATTAATATTATAAAATCACATAAAAACGTGGTTAATTATATATTTATTCTCCAAAGAAGAGCGTTGAGATATTTATAACATAAGAGCTCAAGATTCTTTGCGAGGTGTTTTTAAAGATTCAGGTATTATCACAGTTGCTTCACAATTTGTATATTATTCTGTTTGTCCGAGTAAATATAGTAAAAATAGTGATATACATACGATAGGAACGAGAAATAAAGATAAGCTTTTTACGCCAAGTTTTTGCCTCCAAAAAGTTAATAAATATTTTATTAAGTTTTTGCCTCCAAAAAGTTAATAAATATTTTATGAGTCTCTGGATATACGTTTATATAGTAAAATTCCATAGTGTATTCTAAATTTCACACTACCAAAAATTTAAATTTCTAGTAATATAATTTTTTTGCAAATATTTTAAATTTTGGTACAGATACTTTCGGATTCTTTTAAGAATATTTAGAAGAATATATTTATAGCTGCCAGCTAATGAGGTAATTAAATTATATATTAATCAAATTATTAATATATATTTGAGTTTCTTGCTGGCTCTTAGCAGAACTGCTTTCCGAACCGGTGGTAGCTTTTTGTTTATTGAAAAAATATTATTGTGTTGGATAGTCTGTGCATTTCTTTCCTTGGAAAGCTATAGGATGTGAGCTCCTAGTTATTTTCATTCAACCACGTGCGTGAAAAAAATTGTGAGGAATACTGATGATGTATTCATTGTATAGGCATATAAATTATTTTCTTTCTAAAAATGAAAACAAAATGTTTAACAACTATTTTATTTTTTTATTCATGTATCTATCAACAAATTGCGTAAGAAAATCGACTCTAATAAGTATATATATTAGAAAACCGTGGGAAAATGTTTTATTAAATCAAGTCAATGTTATTTTAAGAGTATAAGAATAAAATATCAAATTTTAATATTTCACCTTGATGACTAGGTCTTTCAAGATTTTTTTTATGTTTATGGTCCTCTATAAAATTTCCATCATCTGTCTGTAATCTAAATATTGAGATGAGATTAGCAACCAATGTACTTATCTATATGCTATTGATAACTTATCAGAATAAACGAAAAACTACTTTTACAATATCATGTACGATGTCAATACATGCTTAAGGCAGAGGAATCTTTAACATCTAGTTTTATGAAAAGTTTAATGAAGATATTTTTGAACACAACTCAAACAAATAAATTCATGTTTAGAAAATGTTTTTTTACATTAGTACATAAAGAGATTGTACTGGTATTGAACCAACTCTCTTGACTGAGCAATGAGAGTGTAACCAATATATCAATTAAATATAAGAAGAGATCATTGTAAATAAATTATGTATTAGGAATTGTACAGTAAAACTGTTATTACTAAAACTATTAGTAACGCAAAGAAACCACTATTTTACCACTTAAGATCATATTAAAGTTGTTGAAGTGTAGGTAGTGTCTGATTTAAAGATGCACTTTAAATTATCAATTTATTTCACATTTACTATTTATATGACAAAACTTCCTATATTTTTAATAAACTCAATTTCCTTTTATACATCCCTGCTCTGGTAAAGGAGAGGTGTTGAGTTTCACCACTCAATGTTTAAAAATTGGGTAAAAAGAATGGAAGTGAGTGTCTTAACATTGCATCTCCTTTGTCTACCTTGCTATGTGAAAAAAGTCTGAAGCTGGAAATATTTTTTATCCATATTAAAAATAATATATTACTAAAGTTACTACTGGCATTAACTGTTTTATAATTGTCATCTACCACCCACAATATTGTGGGATAATTTAGGATTCAAAGTGAAAAGTGTGCATATACATATAAGACATTTCTCAATAATTTCTACTTAGAATGGTGATGGCAATGCAGTATTACCCACATAATATTATTATATAGTTTGAGCTCAATATCATTTGGTTATAAACACTACTATTGGGCATTCCATAGTAGGATTTAATTAGAATTATTTTTATTAACTCAAACTGGTAGACAAAGCATGGTGATCAAATCCACCACAACCCACAAAGACTCACATATCAGGTCTTCACCTATTTCCCCATCCTTAAATTATATCCCAGAACAAAATTACAATTTATATTTAAAATGATATATGAGTTTGTCTAAGAAGTAAATTATTTATAGTTGAATAAATTGTGTTTACACTAATCCACACATAGCTTAGTGCTAAGAAGTTTATACAGATGAAATGTAAATAAAAGCAAATTCAATACATAAACAAACAAATGTTAGTATTTATATAATATTAATGAATACAAAGAAAGATTTGAAACTATATGACCAGTTAGATTAAAAAATCATTATAACTTAATTATTGATGATATTAAAAAAATACCCAAACCTCTTTAAAATGTAACATGTCTGGAATTTTACTAACATTTATTTGCACATGAGGATCATAAGTAATAAGTAATTTTTGCATCCTAAGGAAATAGCAACAATAAAACCACTCTAGATGTGCAAAACATAATAGTGCCTTGGTTTTAATGGACACCAATAAGTTTAATCAAGCTATGCAAAATATTGTTATTCAATAATAATGTACCAAATATTTAAGCCACAGTCTAAATGCTAAATTAAAAAAGATGAGTTTTATGCTGTATCTCATTTACAGCAGGAGCAGGTAAAGGGAACTTAATGTTTACAACATTATGTTCCCTAGCGAAGGGCAAATTTTCAAGATATGGGAGTAGAGAAGAGAAACTCAACTCCAATTTCTGTTTTTTGTCATAAAACTAGAGAGGAAATGAAATTAATTTATTCCTCTAAGTAGGAATCGAAACTAAAATCACATGTTACACTTACAGTCAGATACTGTTATGTTGCATCACAATAGCCTATTACAATAACATTATTACTAATATTCAATTATAAGTAAATGATATTTCTACAGCACTATCTGTGGAATCATTAATGCATAACAAATAGAAAAAAAAAATACAATGAGCTTGGACAATGACACAGGGTGCACAACATTCAATTACAAATATATATAACCTCCAGGGTAAACTCCTTGATTCTGCCACATTGTCCAAAGCAAAAAACTGTAAGAAAAAATATAAAATATTAAAAAATATATATATACATACACATTGTGTTGTAATTTGGTTGATCAGATGTGTTTATCTTTTCGGATGCCGTTTTGATAACACTTCACAGCACTTACAGGTTAAAAGGGGAATGCTGGAAAAAGATATCAATTTTAATATATTTAGTATTAAAAGTAACAAAAGAAAAATATGTAATAGAAAAATAAAAATACATAAGAAAAAAATATTTTATAAGAAAATGTTTTTGTTTAGATCTCTTAATTTTGTTTCAACACTTTCATGTGCATTTACAAAATTATATTGAGTTTGATATCTAAGTTATACATTTCTTAAATGTTAAAATTTATAAATAAATGTATGTGTATTTCAATACACATATGAAATAAGTTTATAAGTTTTAATAACGTAAAAAATTAAGCATCTTACTAGCTGGTTAATGAAACATAACAAATCAAGTGTATATCATTTATACAATCTATGTTTATCTTTAATGTTTGTTTATTATGATTCCATATTGTGGCTAACACTTTATGTGTAAGATTAATTAATTAGCAGATTTACCTTGAAATCTGGTAATGTAAACACTGTTCTATACTTGTATTTTAAACTTATTTTTTTAAAACTTGTCGGAAACGTATATGTAGACTTAAAATTTAATAATTTTTTAAATACACATGAAAAGTCTATAATATTTTCATTTAATGTAACCAGAGTTGGGTAACCAGGTGTTTCAGGTTTTTTATAAATAAATGAATCATCTATAAATCACTAAAAACGTTGACGCAATAGAAATCTGTTTACAAAAACAATAGCATATTTTCGAAAACGTTTTGTGTAAAATTATAGGAACTATAGCAAAAATATGTAAGCAGTCAATAAAAATACTACCCAGGCTCTGGAAAGTACTAGACTACAAAATGAATGGCGCAATCATCGATTTTACTTGTTCAATACTAATTACTTTCTCACCTTGTCTAACCACTCTCAGTCCAAGGAAGAATCAGAGTTAAAGAATACACTAGCACAATGAAAAATAAGACACTTTATTAGAATAAAACACCAAATGATCTCACTCAATCGTTAAATTAGATATTTTCCGTGAACCGTGCAAGTTTGCAATAAAACGGGAAATGTCAAACGATCCACTTTGGTATTGCTATTTTTTAAAAATTAAATTTCAATTTCGACAGATAAGTAATCCAGTGCAACAAGGTATGCTACTTGGAATTGTGAACACAATTGAAAAATATATTTGCATTAAGCGCGGTGTTGAGTTTCGCCACTCGCATTGCCTCGAAAATTCAACAGAAAGTAGAGATCATCATGATACCGTTATGGCTAGGCAGAGAGAACCTACTGTCATAACATTATGTTCTCTCTGTCTATGAGGGATACAGCGTAAAGCTAAAAAAATGAAAATGTAACTAATGTGAATACATTAGAATTTTACTTGAAGGAAAAACCAAATATATGGTTATGATATATAAATTTTACATTAAATCATGTGCTTAACAAAACTACAATCTAGTCAGTAATTCAAAGACATCCTGCCTCCTGTGAGGATAGAACTCACGACCCCTGGTTTTCAAGACCAGTGCACTGCCACTGAGTTAAAGAGGCTTATGGATTTGTCAGCTATATTCTAATCATTATACAAGAAATAAGATGTTATGGTAAAGTCAGATTAAATGTATGTGCCAAATTTAAAAATTATTTAAAACTAATATAATAATGTTTGAGAAGGGTAAAATAAAAGCGATTTCTGACAAATCAAAATCATAAAAAACTATATATAATCGTGAAAATCAAAGAACTAAATATATATGTTAAAATTAAAACAATCTTTATTTTAAACAGTTTTGCAGTGAAATCACTTTTGTCGTGTAATAATTATTAAGTATTATTGTCGTTACGGTATATATTTTAATTGTGGAAAAAATTCCAAAATTTTATAAAAATGAAGAAACCAAAATTATGTTGTTTTGTTGTTCTTTGTTTATGGCGTTCTGAGCGTGCCAGTCCAGCACTAATCACTTGGCCAATGTTACGTTGAATGGAAAACTCACAAAGGACAATGTACGGAAAAAAAAGAAACAATATTACACAAATGGAGAATGCACATTAAAAGAGATCCAGCTAAGATACTGCCTTCACCTATAAGATAAAATATATCGTCTTTAAATATAAATTATCTTAAATCTTAATGTCAAATGTCAGTGACAACTGACAAATGTCAGAAAGCAGTAGGTAAATGTGTTCTGTGGCTGCAGTGTAGTGGGAAAACCAACCTCATTTTGCAAAAAGAAACAAACATTTTGAACTGATTATATTTTAGTGTGGAGTATACACAATGAATATTTTAATTAAAGAAGTATGCTGTCCACATTATTTAGGTACAAATTATTCTGCACTAAAATCATCAATATTCGCTTTTAGCAGTAGTTTGTTTTATATTATATTTTTCTTTAATATCTCAATTTTACATATTTTATTTTAACGTTTAATAAAACTATTGTATTTTATAAATTACAGTGATAAGACGTTCGTTGAGTACTAGTTCAGCTTTGTGTAGCAAAAGATGGAGGGTAAAACAAGGGCTGTCAGCCAATCGTAATGCTGAAGGAGTTCTCACTGATGCACCCGACTATACGTTTTTGGATGGAAGACCTACGCCGTTACTGGTAACCTTTAATAATAAAAGATCAGCTTCATGCTGTATCCAATATACAATAGGCAGAGAGAACATGGTGTTAAGATGCACCATTACCCACTTTCCTTTCAAATGAAAATATTAATAAATAATAATTCATTCCTAAAAGTGGGGTTCGCACACACAGCTGTCGCATTAAAGTAACACCCTTGTGCCCCTGCACCACAACAGCCTTAATTGCTAACATTTATTTTATTTCATCTTTATTGAGAGTGTACCAAGGTATAATTATTAGATGTTTGAAATAAAATAAGAATAATATATTAATTATATTTCCTAGGTTTATTTTTATCATATTAGTTTAAAATGTATATTTTTTTCCATTAAGCTTCACACCGTATTTCACATGTATCAGGGTAGGCAGAGGGAGCCTTTTAGGTTTTAAGATGGTGTGCTCCCCATGCACTTACTATTTTTATTTGAAAATTGATTGAAATTGCAGATTCGTATCTTGACATTAGTATAGTATGACTACAGAGATTTACAGAGTAGAAGCTTTACATTTTTTTAAAGCTGTGGATGAAAATTATATTCTATTATTTAAATTTAACTTATTTCTGATTACAGCACAAACAAAAGAAAAGGATGCTTTTACAACACGATTATGCCACAAAAATAGTAACATTATGTTCAGAATTGGATTTCGCTAAACAAAGATACCAAGATATGCTTAATTCTAAAGAAGAAGAAAAACAAAATATTATAAAGAACAGACTCAAGCCAAAAGGCAAAGCATTGATGAAATAAATGTTTTGTAGTTTTAACTTTAGTTTGTTAGTTTTAATTAAATATTTATAGAGTAAATATAATTTTATTTTTTTAAATTTATAAGTTAGTAAGTATTGGGGTTATCATAGTGCAGTAGATGTCTGATGTCTATGCAATAGGTATGATTTTTTAATGGAACTATTTTAATGTTTCAAATACTTTGCAATAGTCCGTGGTCAGGGACTACTGCAAAGTGTATGAAACATACAAAAACCCGTATGTTTAAACCCGCAAAAAAAATGTAATCCTAAATATATGCGATTAATCTGGTTAAAATAGTTTCATTTAAAATGTGTCATGGTTGTGAAAATCAAATCAAAGAACTTATTAGGTATGATTTTGATCTCCACTATGATGATTATATTTAAAATATTTTTATTTTCTCATTCTCGTAGCCATGATGCGGCATGATAAATTCTATCCCATGACACGCTTTATCTCGAACATGAGGTAGAATGTGGGTAATGCGATTTTTTATAACTACATTCCCATTCCCTACATTGCTGTGTGAAAATAGTGGTGAACCGCGGATCTTATATAATACATTTTAACATTTAAACACCTAAAAGAAACTAATGTACATTAAATCAAAAGTGCTTATATTAGTCTATTTGAATAAAAATATTTTGAATTTGAATACAAGATCAGAGATTAATAAGTCATATTGGTCAGTTCTATGCTTTCTGTTTGTGTAACTAAGATTAACATTATTCTTCATTATTATGATTGCGAGATACTTACATACAAAATTTCACTTCCTAGTATTATCACAATGAAAATTAAGGGTGTGTTTGAAATACATAGATACAAATACTTATTTCACATCTGCAGAGATTTCACGCTGCATCTCACAAATAACAGGGTAGGCAAAGGTAGGTTGATTGGCGGAATTATCGACGCCATTCTTTGACTTTTTATCAGAAGAGGAAATCAAAATATTTATATAAAAAAATAAGCTAGTGAAGCTAGTTTCTTTTTTTTGGGAGGCTTTGATATTAAAGCCGCTAATTGTATGAAAATGAGGTATTAGATGAAAGGGCTAAGGTAAGCTTGAAATCAGAAAAAAGCTCGAGACTCGAATTTTTGTACGGAACCCTTAGTAGGTGCCCAAATTTCATGATTGTAGGTTCACACTGTATCCCGAACACAGCAGGGTAGGCAGAGGTAACTTAGTGTTAAGACACTCCGTTCTCCACTTTCTGCCGGATTCTGGCTTGTTGAGTAGCAGAACTCGACGTTGCGCTTTGCCTCGTCATTAGAGCGAAGAAATGGAAATATAAGCGTAAATAAATATATCACTTCCTCGAGTGGGGATCGAACCCACACGCCTTACATTCATTCTCTTGTGTCGCTGCGCCACGGTGGCCTCATTCATGGGAAGTGCCCTAGGTTTTAGTTACACGGTGAAACGAACGTGCGATTTCAGCTCGACGAAATGAAATATTTAATATTTTTATTTTCTCGTTCTGGTTTCGAGGGAAGCGCACGCGTGGCGTTGACGTGGTTCGAGAGGCCACTTAAAATGTTATTTCTCCAGAAATCAGCCGAAAGCGGGCAGCGGGAGTTTCTTAATGAGTTCTAAGTGTCTTACAACTAGATCCCCCAGTAGCATACCCTGATATGTGCGGCATACAGTGTGAAGCTATCATTACTACACATGTTTGCTCAGCGACGAAGAGTTTAGGACCCAGATAGACGACTGCATTCTCTACTGTGCTGCCCTGAACATTAAGAATTGAAGACAACATTCTTCACTCGGACACGATATAATTGTGATTGAACCGAAATTGCACAGTTTTTAGTAAAATGGTACCAACAACGTTGAGTGTATGTATACTACTCGTATGTTGTGCATATACATACATTCAACGTTGTTATATGTAATTTCAATAAAATAATATTGATTATATGTAAAATAATGTTGATTATTTCAATGTCATCAGAATTGAAGTACTAATCCAAATTTCAGTTAAAAAATTTTACGTTTTGTGGCTTCGTAAAAATTTCGTATTCAATCTTTATAACATATAGCAGATATATAAAGTTATATATGATTGTAAAACAAATAAGCTGCCTCCTGTGAGGTTTGAACTCACGACCCCTGGTGTACGAGACCAGTGCTCTACCACTGAGCTAAAGAGTCTTGCGTATTTATGGCTGTTATTATCAACTATACTATTATCAATAATTTATCGTTTATTCTTTTCTTATATCACAGCGTAATAATAATTCTGTAATCGTACGAAAAAGGGGCATAGGGATATTTTATATATGTACTAAGTACATTACAGTACATGTATTAAGTTACGAGGCCTAAGGCTATATATCAAAATAGCTTAAGTATATGCACAAGCCTCTTTAGCTCAGTGGCAGAGCACTGGTCTTGTAAACCAGGGGTCGTGAGTTCAATCCTCACAGGAGGCAAGACTTAACTTGATTTTTTTTAATACATGCATTGTAATATAGATTTTTTTACACAAATGTGTTATAATATGAGAAAAAAGAGTGATTTTTTTATGATCTTCGTTTTTTTTGGGTGCTGAGGAAAATCAAATGATGAACTCCACTCCTTTTTTACTATTTTAAGACAATTTTACTAGCTCTACTTCTTATTCTACTAATATTATAGGTGTGAAAGCTTGTGATAGTTTTTGGATGTTTGTTCCATTTTTACGCAAAAACTACTGAATTACTAATACATAGATATTCATGTAAAGATTTTGTATAATTCGGCTGTACAGACTGCTGTAAAAATCTTTTGAATTATGTATAAGAATAAATACCATTATTCTAATATAAAATATATTTAAAACAGAGAATCTGTCTAGATACAAGGGTGCAGTGTTAGGTTACGCAACCACTGTTTGTGTAATGGTCAGATAGTGAAGAACGTATAAAATAACAAACGGTATGTGAAAAAAGCTCATTATTATTCGATCGACTTATTAGTGTACTTAATGATAAACAATATGAATAATAATAACAAAAAGCTTCACGCTTTTGTTCGCATACCGAAGGAACCTAGTGTCAGACACTCCGTTCCACCCAATTTTTGAGAAATTGCGTGTTGAGTGGCAGGGTTCAACGTCACCATGAAATTGGTATTGTTTAATTATTTCTATATTTGTTAAGACTATTGGTAACCATTTAAATGATCCCAATATAAAAGAATCCCACTATAAAATAATACTGTAAACTTATCTCATAAGCAAAACAAAGAAAAATAAAAAGGGATTTCAGTTATTATTGGCCTCCTGTGAGGATTGAACTCACGACCCCTGGTTTACAAGACCAGTGCTCTGCCACTGAGCTAAAGAGGCCTATGACAATAGTATACTTATTGTAATACATATTTAAATGTAAGTAAACTCTTAATTGGAATTTCCATCTAATTAAAGACGCAAAAACTAAAAATAACAATACTGAGACAGCAATTTCAGATATTCTGACAAACGTTTTAGCCATTGAAATTATAAATACTATTTATTGTACTTTATTAGTAATTATAGATTCATTAGATCTGCGCAAGCTGCGTGGAATTTCACCAAATTGAAGAATAAGTGTCTCAACACTAGGTCTTGCCATACAGGAAAAGCTGTTTTTATTCATGGCTCATGTTGATGCTCAACTTTTGAAATATGTCTAACAATAACTACACTATTGTCGTAGGCCTCTTTAGCTCAGTGGCAGAGTACTGGTTTTGTAAACCAGGGGTCGTGAGTTCAATCCTCACAGGAGGCAAGATTTAACTTGATTTTTTTAATACCTGCATTGTAATATGGATTTTTTTACTCAAATGTGTTATAATATGAGAAAAAAGGCTTGAGTCTTTTATGATCTTTATTTTGTTGGGTGCTGAGGAAAATCAAACGATGAACTCCACTCCTTTTTTACTATTTTAAGACAATTTTACTAACTCTACTTCTTATTTTACTAATATTATAATTGTGAAAGCTTGTGATGGTTTCGGGATGTTTGAATTGATTTAAATGAAAATTTACGATAAACTAACTAATACATAGATATTTATGTAAAGATTTTGAATAATTCAGCTGTACCGACTGCTGTAAAAATCTTATAAATTATGAATAAGAATTCTAAAAAGTCTTCTCTATGTAAAATAATTGTGAGTTTAAGGAGCGACTACTTGTTCTATTAATCTATTTAAATGTAGTTTAATAAACCAAATTATATTAATTAATGAAAATTACCATAATGAAAACACAAAAACTATTAAAAAAAATGTTTATTTTTGGAAAAAAAAATCCGTTTCACAGTTTGTTGTTGTAGTTTGTTTGTACCGGATAAAGCCCCTGCGTTATGCGGAGAGACACTTCTCTCTTCCTCTGCTTATTGTTAATACACTCGGTTCCACACTTTCCGCCTAATTTTTGAGACATTGAGACTTCTATGCAGCACTCAGCGCCTAATTTTGGGGCGGAATGAAACTTATTAATTTTTCCCAATGCGAGTTGAATCCACTACCATGGCGTCTACATTTTGGATGCTGTACCGCTGTACCACGTTGGTCTTATAATATAAATTTTAATTATCATAAAGGATAGGTCAATAAATAAGCAAATGTCAAAGGCCATGTTACACGATAAGAGTAATGACAACTATTTAACAATCATATTAATATTATAATAGATTTTTTGTACAAACAATTATTATAATAAACTATAAAAATGCCACCACACGCCTCCTGTGAGGTTTGAACTCACGACCCCTGGTTTACGAGACCAGTGCTCTACCACTGAGCTAAAGAGGCTGACGTTGTTACGTCTCGGTTTACAAGTCGCATAATAGTTAATTAATTTCAATAGTGGTTGTTAGTTTATTGTAATAATAATAATAAGCCCGCAGGGCAGATTGTGGCGAGTTGTTAGGGAATGGCGATTCCACGGACCTGAGTCCTCCGGAGGGGAATTGTAATCTATCCCCCGCATCTGGCTTGCCTTTACTGGCTGGCAGAGTGGAGCGCAAGAGTTGTATGCTCGAAATGGTGGAAGTGCTCAGTCTGCGTAATAGCGGGGAAACCCGCTCACAAGCTCCTCGTGATGGAGAAACCGGTAAACTCTCTAGCCGACCACGCTGTTATTGCGCCCGAGGCACTACGCCGCTTTGTGGGGGCCCATCTAGTGGGAGGCGAGTCACCGTCCGACAACCATTTAATTTGAGACTATTGTAAGGGCGGACGTTCGTTAGTCTCATTAAATAGCCCAGTAATCAGTCCATCCAAATTCCATTCCAATTCCATAGTCCTAGTTTAGATTTCCACATTTTCCATAGTTACTATGCATTAACCAGCGACCATTACCTGTGGTTACCCAGAGATAGACTCTGGCTGATTAGTCACAGTAAAACATTTGTATATTCTCTAAGGGGCCTCTACGTATTGGACCTTTGTCCCTACGCAAGCCTTCCAAAGGACCGAGTTCTTTTGAACCCGTGAATTATGAAAGAGAA
>DWGR01002953.1:0-12843 GCA_018247715.1 Heliconius burneyi | reverse complement strand
TCTATAATATTTAAAAATCAGCTTTACGAGAGTAGGCTGAGGGAGCCAAGTAATAAGACATTTCGTTCTTCCTTTTGCACTGAATTCTGGAGAAATTGCATTTGGAGTTATGGAACTCAACGCCACGTATTGCCTCTTTACGAGAGTGAGTAAATATTAATAATATTATTTCCTCGATCGAACCCAGAATCTGTCTGGTTGACAGACGAAATTCTAGAGATCAAAAACAATTTTACAAATTGTTGATGATCAAATATATATTTCTTAAATATATAAAAATATATTAATGATTAAAAATATATTTCTTTTTAGAATTACCCAAAAGTATTTTTGGACTAAGGTGGAAATTCTGGTAATCTTGAATAAACCACTTTGCTTCTAATTATATTTTGAAATTTCATGGTTTTTTTACTCTAGAAACATAAAAATATATATAGTAAAAGTGTAAATATTAAAACAGAACTGGTTGATGTTTCTTTGCTATATTGACTCGTAATGATGGTTGACGATGATTGATGATTGACACAACATCTACTGTTAGTAATATAAGATACGGGGTCAGATGAGGTCAGCATATTATGGTAATATAAAATCCCAGCTTCGAACATCCATATTGACATTGTAATTCATTTTAAACAAACATCTACCTGACTGCCTAAAGCGCTGCCTGTCAAATCCAATAAAATGTCCCTTATACCCTCTAGCTATATTCTCACCTACTTGTTCTAGGCAGAGGGTACATTAACCATATTTTCTTTATAATATTTTGATTAAAGGCTGTTTGTTGTGGTCCACTGGCACAAAAGTGCGACTATAAATTCGACGGTTGTGGCTTCGATTCCCATTCGGGGGGTAGATTATTATTTAAAAATATTTTTATTTCTTCGCTGTGGTGACAAAGTAAAGCGCAACGCTAAGTTGTGGTGGTAAGTGGGGAACGGAGTGTCTTAACACTGAATTCACTCTGCCTTCTATATGCGAAATACAAAGTGAAACTGAAACAATCTTTTCCCTAAGCAAATTTTCCTGAAAATTCTCTATTTTATGTCCAAACCCTTATATAACATGGTGAACCTAATCGGATTAGTAGGCTTACACGTCACTGCAAAGAACCTCAGAGACGTCTAGACGCGTAAAGAATTAAGTATAATTATCGCTATACTCAGTCTCGTAATAGGTAATCCTAGATTTATAGCGGAAATTATTATTAGATCATAACACTTTTATTATTTGAATTAATATTAAAGTTATATTGAAGTTTGCCGCCTGCGCCACTGCAGGCCAGTCGTGGCGTAGGGGCACTAAGTGAATCTGTAAAGCCGACTGGTTGTAAGTTGAATTCCCACTCGAAGAGATGAAATATTTATTTAAATTTATATTTCGATTTATCTTCGCTCTGATGTTAAGGTAAAAAAGCGGCGTTGAGTTCTGCCACTCAACACGCAATGGCCCCAGAATTCGGCAGAAAGTGGGGAACGGAGTGTCTTAACACTAGTTTCCCACTGCCTACCCTGCTGTGTGCGGGACACAGTGTGAAACTGATTTAATTTGATTTGGTTTTAATATTTAATTCAATCGATAAAACTTTTAGAAATTTCATCAATAAAATCAACTTCACGCTGTATCCCTGCAAAATAGCTTAAATACTCAGCGTCAAGTCACTCCGTTACCCATTGAAATTTCATAATGTTTTTATGAGGCTATTTATGGATTAAAACCAAACCAGTAGTCATTTCAAAAACAAATTGCGACTTACGGACGGACTTTATGTGCGAAATCTCTCTATATTCAAAGATTCCAACCTATCTGGAACCATCATCAGATCATGATAGAACACATTTCATGCGGTATTAGTATTTTTAACCGACTTCTGTAATTAACCGACTTCTGTAAGAAAAGGAGGTTATCAATTCGACTGTATTTTTTTTTTATGTTTGTTACCTCAGAACTTTTGACTGGGTGGACCGATTTGGATTATTTTTATTTGAAAGGTAGTGCTTCCCATGTGGTCTCATTTTTTAATTTTTTTTCTGACAATGGTACCTATGAGAAAATCACATAAGTCTTATATTTGCATTCGGTATGTACGCGACAAATGGGCGAATAACTCAATGTGGCGTCAACTGATTTCGATAAAAAAAATTTAAAAGGGTACACTTCAACGATAGTCTGGTGAAAGTTTGGTAAGGTTCCGATTGTGGGATCCGGTCAAAATTGATAAAATTTGTTTTTTTTTATGGTAAAATTTTTATTATACTGTAATATTGTTTAATTTCAACCGATTTCAATAATTCTTTTTTTATTTTAAAGGATACACTTTAAGGATAGTCTGGTAAAAATTTGGTAAGGTTCCGATAATGATATCCGGTCGAAATTAATAGTTTGTTTTTTTTTTGGTAAAAATTTTATAACACTAATATCAAGTTCAACTTCAACGGATTTCAACGATTCTTTTTTCAACGATTCTTTTTTTTTGAAAGAATATACTTCAAGCATAGCTTGGTAAAAGTTTGGTGAAGTTCTGATTATGGGATCCGGTCGAAATTGATCAAGTTATAAGAATATTTTTATTAATCTCAATATACCACAATGTTAGTTTGCATGCTGTGTTTGCACCTAATTAAGTGAAATTTTACATAGCCACTACCACTCGTTGACTACCACTACCACCACCGCCACTTTTTTTAAGAAGCATCCTTTTATGGTCTACTCATCACTTAAAATCGTAAAATAAATTAATTTTTAACAAAAACAAAAACCGACTTCTAACAACGAACGTAAAAGTAAGAAAATAATTTAACAAAAATTTTATAATTTTGAAGTCGGTGTCAAGCTAAGGCTACAACGACCTTAATACATATTACTAAGCTACAACTACAACTACCTTACTACAATATCAAATTACTAAGCCAGCTTGTGTTACTTGGCACAGACTTCAAAATTACAAAATTTTTGTATAATTATTTTGTTACTTTTTAGTTCGTTGTTAGAAGTCGGTTTTGTTTTTGTTAAAAATTAATTTATTTTTTTATTTAGCCAAGTTATAATTAAGTCGCTCAAACTTACACTTGATTCCCTCCTAGCTCCTTTATCTACAACGTGTTGGGCCACCGCACCGTTAATCTAAGAAATTAATAGTTTTCAACTGACTTCTGTAAAAGGAAGATTAAGAGGAGGAAGATTATTTATTCTTTCGACTGTATTTTTTATGTTTGTTAACACAGAACTTTAGACTGGCTGGACTGATTTTAATGATTCTTATTTTATTTAAAAGCTGCTTTTCGTTTGGTCCAATTTAAATTTGGTCCACTTGGTATAATTTATATATCTCTTGAGGAACGGAGTGTCTTAACACTAGGTACGCTCTGCCTTCCCTGCTGAGTGTGGGATACAGCGTGAAGTTGATAAATTTATTTATTTATATCTCTCTTAATGACTCGATTTCTTGCTTTCTGTTAAAAAACTTGATAAAAACAAACTTAAAACAATATTTTATTTTCGCCACAAACGCCACAATATAATTACTGTGGTAACAGTTACATGTAAACAATCGCTCACATTCTTTAATAGTCAAACACATTTATATATAATTCAATTTTAATTATTTCGAATTGTATTATTACGTTAGTAACCGAGAGACAACACACAGACAGTGTGATTGTATTGTATAATATAAAATAAACAAAGCTTATTAAATCTGATTTTAATTAACAAACAGGCGATGTGGTTTTGTGGGAGGATTGAATAAAATTAATTCTCCAGTCCAAATGACGAAACCTCGCAAAAAGTGGTGGCACCTCGCCTCTGTACTAACCTCGCTAGGTGATGTACGGATACAATATAATTTACTTCACTTTGATTGGTTCCTTAGGTTAGACTTTATGTTTCTAGAAATAAAAAATCAGCTAAGTGAGAGTCGGACTCGCCCAACGACACTTCAAGATTGTACATCAACGAAAAGTACAACTTATAAATGTTAATAAACTTAAGTTTGCAGCTCTTGTGTATGCTCTCCCTCTGTCTACTCTGCCCATCTTTGTATAAATATACCCTTACCTTGAAAAATAAACCAATACAAGTAATCAATAAATATAAAAAATCATTTCTCACAAAAGTATGCAAATATGATGTCGATCAGATTCTGAATAACAAGCCTTTTTTTTTTACATTACAACTTTGTCAGTGGAATTAGTACTCAAGACGACCCACAACTTACACCTCAATGAAGTAAAAGTAAAATCCTGAATACAAACTCTACTTTTAAGTAAGTTGGTTTTAACCAACTCAATCAGAACTTTATTCACCTGTTGACTACTTCACATCGAACTTTCTACCACTCCTCGAGTATTTTTCAACTTATTTGCAATTTTTTAAGCCTTCTTTTATATACGCCTTTATTTTTTTAGTACTACGCTGTATACAACAGGGTATACAAAGGGAATTTGGAATTAATGAAGGAAATAAAATAAAATATTTTTAGCAAATTTTAAACATTCCACACTTAGTAAAGAAAAATACTTATTTAGAAAACATATAACAATTTGGACGTAAACATAAACGTAGCAGGGCTTGAACCCGCGCCTCCTGGAAACCGACCTGGAAACGACGTAACAACATGCTAACAACATAAATAAATTGTAACAAGCGTATAAGAATTTCGTCGTAGCTTGATAAAAACTTTTGGCTCAGTGGTCAGAGCGCCTGGTCGGTTTCCAGTAGTTCAAATTTTTATACATTTTCTAAATAAATATTTTATTTCCTCGAGTGGGTATCAGACCCACAACCTGTCACGCTTACAGTCGCACGCTTGTGCTCTTACGCCGCAATTGGCCTCTGCCTCTTTTCAAGAATGCGTGATATGTCAATCGTCATTGTAGCGCCTATTTGTAAGCAGTAAACAATTTGTATAGTCGTCGCGTGTTGAGATTGAACTAGTGACCTCCGTCATCGTAAATGAATTATTTAAATCAGTTTCCGTGTATTGAATTTGCAAAATACCAATAGCTTGTCTTCAGGGTTTCTTTCCTATAAAAAAAAATCCTTTCTTTCTGAATGAAGGATCCGTCTGGGGACAGGATACATTAGCGTATTAAGTTGCGGAACAAAACGCCTTGTTTTACCTCGACTCTAGAGCAAAAGAATGAAAACATAGACGGAAACATTTAAATACGTTTTTTTCCACGAGTGGGAATCGAACCTACAACCAAACGTTTTTACAGTCACACACTTGTGCCATCGTGCCACGACTGGCCTCTGTTTGTGTCATGTGGCGCTTTTGCAATATATAAGTCTATAAATTTTCATAGAAAAATAAATGAAGCGTCCAATCCCTTTACCTATGTGTTTACTTTAAACTGTGAAGTCCCGTTAACTACACGACGTCGGTTTGTCCCAGCACTCGTAGGTCAAGATTGTTTTCAGAAGGCAAGCTTTGAAAGCTTAAGTTTACTAAGCTGAGCTTGGCACAAAGGCTTTGTTCGTAGACGCACTCTGCATTAGAGCTCGAGTGTGGGTGAACTTAGGTTCCATGTGCATCTGGTAAATTAAGTCATACTAACGTTATGGCTACTACGAGTATGTACAATATACATAACTTTGGCATGTGAACATGGCGTTTGAATGCTTAGGTGGTGAGAAAAAAAATCTTGTTTTTGAGGTTAACAAAATAATTTGTTTAGCAAACATAAAAATTAATCGTATCGGGATTTGAACCTACGCCTCTTGGAAACTGTCGAAGCGCTCTAACCACTAAGCCATAAGTTCTCATCAAATTATCTCGACATTCTTGTTATATTTTATTTACGTTGTTTTCTAAAATTGTATTTTTCTTTCCAGAGTGAAATATAACATTGAAATGATAAAGTGATTAAAATTCTATTTCTAGTTTATATTATTTGATAATTTCATTAGTTAGTTAGTATATATATATATATATATATATATATATATACAAATATTCTAAGCTTTTGAGCAAAATTTTAATTGTTTACTTAATGATGTCTCCAACAACAAATGACCATAAAGATCAAATAATCGAAATTCTTTATTCAAATTAAAAAACTTAATTTTATATTTTTAGCAATTTTCTTTATCAATATTACCCCCACTATACTTTGTATCTAAAATAACAATAACTCTACCCCTCCAAAATTAATTTATAATAATTTAATTAAAAATATTACCTAAGCAAACCACGTTATATAGAAACAAAATAAAATCAACATTATCAAGCTTTCCAAACTATAATTGCTTAAGGCCCTCTGAATATTTAAGAAGCGGTTTCGGGTTGTTTAATAGCGTACGCTGGACGCATGAGAATTACTTCTAAGGGACCTTCTATAATGGCCTTCCCTTATCTTTTCCTTCAGGATCAGCTGAATTTGTTACTTTAATAATTACATAACTGATTTTTAAATTGAAAATCAATTGAAACTTTTACGCGTAAGCTTTTAAATATGTCGACAGTTACTCTTCTGCTCGAAGCCCATCGTAGCTCAGGGGCGCTAAGTGTGACTGTTAACGTGACAAGTGGTGAGTTCGATTCCCACCTAAAAAAAGCGAATAATTAATATTTTCATTTCTTCTTTCTGGTGTCGTGACAATGAGCGACGTTCCGCCACACAAAAAGCGATGCTTCTAGAATTCTGCTGAAAGTAGGGAACGTGAGGGAACGTAGGGAAGTGTTATAATGGGAAGGGAGGAAATGGGAACATTTCCAGATTCCCTCTGCCTACCCTGCTATGTAGGGAAGACAGCATGAAGATGAAAAAAGATATTATAATTTAGCTTTAACAATATAAGTATTTCAAATGTTCCACGAATAAACAAACAATAACCATCGTGGATAAACATTATAGAGTGTTTTATCACTAGAGACTCTCTCAATAAATATTATTACCAATATATTAAAGTGAAAACTTGAAATAATAAAATAGAATATAACCAAGTGACAATACGGAAGAACGTGCTCTTCAGTCTTACACGTCGACAAGCACCCTTAAGTGGCCATAACTAAAGATTAAACCAATTTTGGGTCATATCAGCTTAGATGGCCCATTTGGAGGGAGTGGTAAATGACATTCTGAATGCAGGGTCCCGATATAGTTTCCGCGGGAAAACTGCTTTAAATTGGAAATTTTTTGTCCTGAAAAAAAAATTTAAGTTATTTTTCTTCACGCTGTATCCCGCCCACAACATAAGGTATAGGGAACCTAGTGTTAGGACACTTTATTCCCCACTTTAGTTTTCAAATTTTTTTGTTGAATTTTTAGTTTTTTTTATTTTTATTTTTCGGCATACGTACCTAATTACCATAATATTTCATTATTATACTCAATTATTTTCTTTTGTCAATTTTAATACATATTTTAATTTATTTTTTTCAGATTGTCAGACACACATACAGATTCCGCATATAGGAATGTAAGCAAAAGCAGTAGTACTCGTGTTAAGATACTTATATATACACTTTCCGCCGAATACTGGAGGCGTTGCGTTTTAAGTTGGAGATGGATGGAGTCACGCTTTTGTCTTGACACTAGAGCGAAAAAGTAAAAAAAAAATATGTTTAAATTCGCCAAGTGAGAATCGAACCCAAAATCTCATAAGGCCGTCGTCGTTGCAAGATGTATCCTAAATATTTAAATAAAGATTTCTCCAAGATTTTTCCAAAATGATAATCGATTGCAATATCATTACTAAAACAATTTATTTTCTTTTAAAATGTGTTATTCCGCTGTTGTGAGAGGACATGGTGGCGTAGACTAACCAATTTTAGACAATTCTAACGCAATGGTAGTGAGTTCGATAATCATTCAAGGAAATTATTATATTTATTGTCTTTGTAGATAAAGCAGGGCGTTGAGTTATGCCACTCAACACTCAGTGTTGACTACACTACTACAGTACTGGATAGCATCTGTATACCCTCCTCTGTGAAAAGTGAGAAATAAGAAAAAAAATTAAAGAGGTAAGGAGACACAATACATATATGAATAACTGAAATATAGATTGAGATTCATACGTGAAAGGTGAGAAGATAAAGAAATATGCTCCACATAGAAAATATATGTTTACGTAATAGCGAGGAAAATATGAACACACAAAGGATGCTCTACCAAATACATTATTCAATCATTCAAAGTAAAAAGAAAGATATAGTTGCATCGAATGCAGAGTACATTTTTTGCTATTTTATTAATATCTCAGACAGTATAGAATATTTTTTAAAAATATTTAAATATGCTCATTTAATTTATGTTCATAAATATAAAAGTAAATAGTGTTTGTTAAATATGTAACTATTTTTAAAAGCTTTTATTTAACTTGCAATATATGTATGTTAGTTCTGGGAAAATCTTTGAGCTCAATTTTGAAGCAGATATCTTCTAGATTAGGCTGAAATTTTGTATACAATGCACGATAAAATATATGACGTCATTCTAAGTCTAATATAGCGTACCATTCAAGATGGCGAAATAATTATTTTTAATGTACTTCTTCCACAATGTGGGTATCAAATGAAAGGACTCATTGAGAGCAACTCCAAAAATAATTTGACGTCATTCCAAATCCAATATGGCGGAACATCTAAGATGGTGGAATAGATGCTCCAAGTGACCGTCCGTATCTATTTACGCCGTTTTTATCTTTTGGAATACGAAACCTATTGACGTGATTTAAATCTTCCCAGGTTTATAAATCTGCACAATTCAAAATTCAAAGTTACTCAACACGCAATGCGTCCAGAATTTGGCGGACAGTGGGTTACGGAGTGACTTAACATAAGGTTCCCTCTGTCTACCCTGTTGTGTACGGGATAAAGCGTGAACCTGATTTAATTTGATTTAATATGAAATAGACAACAAGTGTTCGTTCCGTATCCAATATCAATCAACTATAATATCTCATGAAATTTCAATATTAATCAAAATCAATCACTTATACCAGTATTCAATCAGGTTCCAATGAGATGCTATTAATATGTAATGTTATGTAATAATAACTTAGTTTCCCTAGTGAAAGACAAAGAAGAATAAAATAATACTTTTATTATTTCTAATTTTGTTAAGGGAGAAGAGAAAGGTGAAAGCGAGCATTGATGAGAACAAATCGAGCCGTTAACACTTAGGTCACTAGTCCCAGATACTTTTCTGATTCAGATCCCGGTAACACCCTTGCCGCTCTCAGTATGTATGTGGAAATTTACGACATTTTTATGAATAATAGAAATAAATTTTGTCAATTTTAATGTCTTATTAATATTCCTTGCTTTAAAACTTAAATTGTCCATATCTGGTGCAAGTTGAATAGTTACTTTTAGTGTCACACTATATTCAACTCATAGTAAGTTAGGCAGAGGAAATCTAGGAGCCTAATAATGTAATGACTTAATAACCTTAGTTAAGACACTCCATTTTCTACTGTCCATCGGAGGAGGCTTACGTATAGAGTGGCGGAACTCAACGTCGCGCTTTACATCGGCACCAGAGCGAAAGAATGAAAATGAATAAAAAAAAATCAGCTTTACGCTGTATCCCGCATACAGCAGGGTAGGCAGAAGGAACGTAGTGTTAAGACACTCTGATCCCAACTTTTGCCGAATTCTGGAGGCATTGCGTGTTGAGTGGCAGAACTCAACGCCGCGTTTTGCCTCGACATGAAAATAATAAATATTTTATTTGTTTGAGTGGGAATCGCACTTGTGCTCCTGTACCACTACTGGTGAACAATAACGTTTACAATACAAATCTAAAACAACAGTAAAACATAGTAAAAGGTTGTTTAAAACTTCTTTTAGAAAACGAATAAAAGCATATTGAAATGGGACCGTAGTCATTATATGCGTCATAATGTAGATGGAATGCTCCGTCCCGGGGAGGTGCGGTAATAAAAACTCTTCCTTGTTTTATTAAGACAGACAAAACGTTATTATCTAGGGTTACAGCCAATTTCGCGCGGGCCATATAAATATATTTCTAAATAACTTGAATACGTATAGGTTGTTACAAACAGTTGCTTATGATAAAGTTCTAAGTTTAGTTCGCGGAGTGTTCTCCATAAATCATTAACTTTTTTTAGAATCATGCTGTATTCCACACGTAGCAAGGTAGGCAGAGAACACCTGGGAACATAGCGTTAAGACATTTATTTTTTTCATTCTGAAGATATTGTATGTTGACTGGCGAAACTCAGCGGCGCGCTACAAAAGGAAAATATTAGGTGTATATTTAATTTCCTCGAGTGAGAATCAAACCCACAACCTGTCACGTATACAGTCGCACGATTATACCTGAATTATGGACAAAACATATTCAAAAGTTTATTTTAATTTAATAACCACAGATCTACTATTCTTATACAGCACTCAACCAAACAAAGGCGGATCAACAATAAAAATTTGCTTTTTTTTTTATATATATTATAATTTATAAAAAAAAGCAGTGGTGCACTGTAAACTTCCCCACAAGAACGCCTTGTAATGTCTATAGCGGCTAGCAGATGGTCCCGTTTCCGACTGACATTAAACTCTTAATCTAAATTAAACTGTATTCCTCTAACTAAAGAGTACGTTTTCCAAAATCCTTTCACACTAAGCCATAATACAGCACGTTATTGAGGTGGAAAATCATTGAAAACTCAAACCTGCATCGCTGCGGTCATTTCCACTACGGCCTTAATAGTTCAAAATAGTAGTATTCTGAACTAAATTCTAAGCTGCTTTGTTAAAATAAATTAAAATTATAAATATTTTGCTAGTTTTTGATTAAGAAATCGGTTTTACTTTTTTTCTTGTGATCCTAGACTCTTTTTATTTCATTCTCTTCGACATAACATATTTAATGTTTAATTAGAATGACTTTCTTAACGAACTTATTATCAGCTTCACACTATATTCCGCACACAGCAGAGAGAAACTAATGTTAAAACACTCCGTTCCCCACTTTCCGCCAAATTCTGGAGGAATTGCATGTTGAGTCCCGGAACTTAATACAGCGCTTTGCGTTGAAGCAAAGCGCTGTATTAAGTAACAGCAAAGCCATTAAAACATTAAATCTTTAATTAATTTGCTCGAGTGGAAATCGAACTTACAAACAGTCGCGTTCAAACGCTTATGCCCCTGCGTCATAACTTGCCTCTAACAAATATTAAAAAAAAACGAACGTACTAATTTTTCTAAATCAACCAGCAAAGGTGTAAGAATAAAGTACTGAGGTTGCTGAGATTCTATAAAACAATATCGTAATAACTTGTATTATTGAGACCGACACGGTATCTGCTCGTAACACTTCAAACACGAAGATATTTACTGGACTCAAATTAAATTTTATTCTTTTTTGTTATCATAAAATATATTATTTTTTATATAAACGTAAATAAAAATTTCACTTCCTCGAGTGGGGATCGAACCCACAACCGTCGCGTTACAGTCACACCATTGTGCCGCTGCGCCACGACGGCCTCAGTCGTTAGTTCAAATCAGTTTCACGCTGTATCCCATACACAGCAGGGTATGCAGAGGGAATCTAGTGTTAAGAGTGTCTTACGGACACTTACGGCTAACGGAGTGCCATTCCCCACTTCCTGTCGAATTCTAGAGGCAATGTGTGTTGAGTTGCAGAACTCAACGCTGCGCTTAGCCTCGACACCAGAGTGAAGAAATGAAAATATATACATAATTAAATATTTTATTTCCTCGAGTGGGCATCGAACCCACAACCTTGTGCCGCTGCGCCATGACGGCCTCAGTCGTTATTTCATTACATAATATTCACAGACATACCGACAAAATGATTCGATCATACTATGTCGACACGCAAATTATTGAAATTCCCAAGTATTTCTAAGTTTAAGTGGTGGTGAGTGGTGGTGGTGAACGAGCAACGCACGAGGGAAACGATTACCATATTCTACGTATTTCAACGCCACCGGAGGCGGAGGTATGCTTCTAAGGAATTATTTGTCATATTAACGTCACTCGAGCCGAGTTTTCCAGCTGTAATGTTAATATATTAAATCTTGCCGGCGTGTTCTAAAATAATTTGATACGGATATTTTATGTATTTCCGCTGTGCTGTGAAAATTAGAAGCAAGGGGTTACTGTGAGGGGTTGAAATATGTAGTTTCAATTAAAATATAATTGCTATTGAAATTTATGTATTTTGTTTTTGGGGTTCCGTACCTTTTAAGAAAACTGGAATCCGTATAAGATCACATTGTCGAACACCCAACCGTCGCGTTACAGTCATACCCTTGTGCCGCTGCGCGACGACGGCCTCTACAAAATATAGATTTAAATTTTATTATAAATCAAACAAAATTCACTATCTCCTTCATAGAAGAACTGTTTCCATCTAGTTTCACTGAAAATAATATTGGACGTCCACTTAAAAGTACTCCACACAAAAATGAGTTATCTCGAAAAGAATAGCCATCTTAGAAGATATATTCAATAGATAATTCTATCCAATATCATGACGCAGCCCTCAAGCTTCACTATTACAAAGTAATTTATAGATGTTTTTAGGGTCCCGTAGTCGTTGGTCTATTAATCTCGTTTTATCGTCCATCTGTCTGACGTTCCACGGGCGCTAACAAACCGTTACTTGGTGAAAAGTGGTCGTCGTCAAACGGGCTAACTACCTACCACGAGGTAGAGTTTTTTCCCAACTTTAATTAAACCGCAGTTGCCGCGACAAACAAATACCGCGAAGCCAGCAAATCAATTTTCCGTCGGGAAATTACTTTGTAAAGTTGTAAAGGGTTGCGCGGTACGGTACCAAATTGAAATTCTTTTGTGGGGTGCACCTTTACATGTCCGAAGTGGAACCTGCGTCTGAATCG